>JBBPRK010001152.1:0-14523 GCA_038093075.1 Boletus patriciae
CTCACCCACTTGGACGGAAGTGTCCACCACTTTGCAAGTCACGCACGGTACAGCGATGTGCATTCTCGCTCTCTTCCAATTTGCGAGGCAGTCATTTCAAATGTACCGCGTGACAAAGCAATGGCAACCCAATCGATACATGACCTTGCTCGTCAGCGAGGGCTTCCTCTACTTCCTTGTGTACGTCCCCATGTCATCCCTTCCCTCCACATCCTCCACTGCCAAACCAACCACCGACCCAGCTGATGTGTCACAGCGTCCTTGTGGTTAGTCTCATGAACCTATTGAGTGTCTTAGGAAAGCTCCGAAGTGGTGAATGGCAGTGGGTGATGCTGTTCTTGCTGGGATATGTGCCCCTGTTCACTCTAGTGCCTCGATTCATCGTGAGCATTCGGGAGATGTACGCGTGTGATGTTCAGGGTAGACGTGGGGGCGGGATCGACACCGGTTTCGGCTTGTCGTCATTCGGCTGCGACGCTGGCGGGACGACGATCGTGTGAGCGGATGTTGAGCAGGACGAGGATGTGGAAGACGTCGAGGAGACATCGATGGAGGTTGGGACGACTCTGCCAGAGTAGGCGGACACGGGCCAGTGTCCGGTGCTCCCACCGAGATAGCCCTTTTGCCTCGCTGCGTTGTTTAAATATGGCGATACCTTAAGCCTGCATAATTCCTGTACAGCGATGAAGGGCCTTTCAGCCGGCCTACGTTTGGATATAAAGCACCTGAAGCAAACGAAGGTGGTGGAATTTGATTTGGTCGGTGAGTGAATTGGTGGTTCAATTCGCGCGTATATCTGTTTCACGGTGACACATGGGCGCCTTATCCCCCCTAGACAACCCGACACTCGAGATCGCCAATGGCGACAGAATACGTATGGAGCGGAGAGTGATGGTGTTGAACATGAGCGCATGGGATCCATTTCGGCGATCCGGGCCGGAAAGGTGCGTTCGTTCGGCGCCTGTGGGTCGGGCGGGAGCTCTCGCTGAGATGTGCAAGTTTGTCAGAACTGCGGGGGTAAAACAAACAAGAGGACGTGTGTGATGGCTGTAACGCAATCCAAGCGCTCACGAACGGCCGCATCGACCAGTTCTAGTTTGGGTCCGACGACCCCGGCCCTAGAAATCACGATTTTAGTGGCAGTCTGAACGATATGTGAGTTCGACAAACGTTTGTCTCCCTCCCCCTTGGCTCCCTCTGTCCCAGTCTATGCATATGCAAAGCTGACCAACTGAATAATGGAAGGGCCGGAAGCCTCGCGAGGAAGTATTTAGCACCTGTTCGTGCACTGAAAATAGACTTCACCAATACACCCAATTGGCTGGCTTTTGCATGGAGCTGCCAGCGGCAGTGTCGGTGATCCTAACCAACCGCCGCTGGCCCTCACGAAAACTTGCCAACGGCGTCACACGCCGAACGACCATCATTCTCGGTGTTCCATTTTGGGCACCTCGACGAGCTCCCGCTGCCCCTCCTCCTCGGGGTGGCTACTCTGGGTCTTGGGTTTGCCGGGTCCCCCAGGCAAGGCCGCGGTCAGACCCGCGATCGAGAACCCCGTTTCGCGGCGGAGGAGACCGAGGCTGGATCCGGCTGCATGTGAGACATGACTGGAAAGCAGTTAACCCCACTTTCAGTGATTCCTATCTGGAGGCCCACCGGGTCACTGGCGTTGAAGGTACCAGTCACGACATGTGGTAGAGTCCCAGACTCCCAGCAGGCCCCTGAAGTGCGTGCTCTCCACAGCGCCTCGTGGAGTCTGGACCCGCAGCAGTAGCTGTAACCTTGGAAGAATCCACATGTTGCCGCCGAGTGACAAGTCCGACTTGGGCTACTGGAAAACCATGGCATTGGGAATATGCGTAAGTGAAGACTGAGCTCGAGTCTCGCCCGCGCTGCGCTGGCAGTGCAAAACGATGAGAGAGAGCTGGAGGACGGATCCGAGTTCGGAACTTGTTCACTACCGTTACGTACCGTAACCAACTTGCAAGAAGAGTTGCTCTCCAAAAGCGAACAGTAAAAGTTCTACAACAACATCAAGTCGTACAAAAAATTTAGGATGGCAAATCAGTCAAGGCCTATCGTACAGGCTACATCCCTTGCTTCGGCCTCGGTCCCGTCAAGGAACCCAGTACCTGCCGAGCCACACGTTAAACAGCTTTATCGCATCATTTTCCTCAATTCTGAATTCACCGCCCACGCGCTCTTCCACGAACCTCGACCGACCGAAATCGATCAACCGAAAACTCGACGGACCCTTGATAGGCCGCTCGGACGGCCGCATCGTAGGCGGGCCTAGTTGGTAGAGGAAATTGCGCTCCGCGATGGACTCGTGGAGCCAGCCAGCGTGGTTGAATCGAAGGAAGAGCGAGACGCACTCTTCGCGGTCGTCCGCGTCGAGCTTGGATGGGACCACCTGTGTACCGCACGCTTCTAGAAGGAGGATGGGGCTCAGATAACCTGGACGTTCCATCCCGATGCCAAATGGAACGACCTCGGGGACGTAGTACCCGTAGAACTGGGGAACCAGCGCGTTCACGGGGACTGGGTTGTATATTGGACGAACGATGTTGTACCCGCTCCAGTGCTGGAAAAAGTGGTCCGGGAAACTCTGATAGTTGTGAGCCTCCCTCTCGAGCTGTTCATCGTCTCGAACTGATAATTTGGCAGCAACCTGGAACATGGCGGTACGAGGACGGAGATGGCGATCAGGCATATGTTCGCATGGAGTCTGTGGATCTTGCCACCGAACTTCGGGGCAGTACACGCGGACATGGGGGTTGGTCTCTGGACAAGGAGTAGACTGGGAGCTCTTGGAATTAGATTGGGTGTGCTGTTGGACGGAGATCACCTCCTGGTCGAATTCCTCATGCGGAACTGGCGTTTCGTGGTCTTCTTCATTTGAGCCTTCGTCGTCGCCCTTTGGCGGGAGTTCACATCCGGCCGCACGTAGCATCTTTCTCCACTTTCCCGATTCCTTCAACTTGCGTACTTCTTTCTGGAGTTCGTTGAACACGCAGGTACAGCACATTTTGGGCTCCAGAAATAGGTCCCGCGGAAGCTCAAACTCGGCCTTGTACACAACGGAATGGTTTCCTTCGCCTAGATTCCCGGTGGGAGAAATGTACAAGTGAGCCTCTTCGACTTGCGTCAGCCCAGGTGGCTTGGTCGGCAGTGGTACGTCATATGTAGGTTCACCTCGCGCACGTTCCTCTTCAGAAGGCGGGAACCGGTATACGTGTAAAACACGTTTCTTCTTGATCTCCTCTGCCTCTGCCTCCTTGCGTGCCTTCTGGGCAGTGTCACATGCACCGGGGATGAGATTCAACTTGTATCTGTGGACCGATGGTGGTTTTATCAACCACGGAACTTCTCGATCTAACCAGGGATCATAGTAGCAGTCGCGGCGGACGGACAGCAGGTCGTATGGATCATGTACGTAGAGTGTCTGGGGCAGAAGGTGAAGCGGAATACGCTTTTGGAGCAGTGTTGATAGCTCAGGATTGGAGAAGGGGATGAAGGGCCACGGTTCTGGGTAATGCGAAGGATGGAAGGGCGAAGATAGTGGCCAGTCCGACATCAATACGGACGTGATACCGATGTCTAGTACTCCGCCTTTGCCTCTGTTTCCGCTGTTCGAGGGATTTCTGCCATGCCTCCGAGCGCGCACCTCCTCAACAGCCGAGAATTCGTCGTAGATCCGTGTGCAAGCTGATCGTTCATACGATTCAATGAGTTCTCCTGGATCCACCACAGGAACTTCGCATGGATCAGCCTCCCGATCTGCCCAAGCCAGCTGGTTAGCGCTTAGTTCGGTCTCTCCCGCTGCCCGCACGGTAGCTGCAATGCGGCTTCCAGACGTGATGGCTATTAACCACGATTCTCGTGGCATGGACCGTACGCGATAGAAATCGTACAGAGTTGCACCCCAGCTGAGGAAGCCGTTTGGTGCCTCTTTCCCGCGGAACTCCAACCCAGCACGTAGAGTTCTGCCGTTGGGATCGCGCGGCCAGTCGCGAAATATGGCACGCTTCTTGTCGTGCAAAAATACGAACCAAGGAGGAGCACTGTGAAGATCGGTGGAGTCCGTGATAGGGGGAGTTTTGATATGTCGTGACTCTGACCTGGGTGTATGCGATGAGGTGGTTAAAATGTATACACTGGACTGATGAGGATACAAGTATCGCGACGCACGTAGTCGTGCCCTCCTCTGTGTTTCGATTTTCGGGGGGAACAAACTCAGGTTTTTGTACAGGGGGAGAGTCTTTCTCCAGCGCATTTTTCGCTTTGTCCGTCTTGAGGAAACCGCGTTTCATGGTACTACTCACAATGTAAATTATCAGACATGTCCCGCGGTCCCCTCGTCAACGAGGGGTATCGCGACGTACTTGTTCGTGTTTTCGCCTGTGTTCGGATTTTCGGGGGGAACAGACTCGGGTTTTTGTATAGGATGAGAAACCGTTGGTGGTGGTCTGTCGCGTTCTGAAGGAGAATCCTTGTCCAGCGCGTTTTTCGCTTTATCCGTCTTGAGGAAACCGCGTTTCATGATGTTTACTTTCAATGCAAGTTACCAGACCCCGTCAGCTAAACGAGATGCTACACGGTGTGCGATCGATAAGATGTTCGAGTGAAAAGCTGTCAGGCATGTCAAGACTCGGCGATATTAATATAGTTGCACATGTCACGTGACTTCTGTTGTCGACGTCTTTCGCGCCATCCCCATTGCCTTCGATTCGCACAAATATCTCAGCCTGAGCGTCTTCGACGCTAACCTTTCTCCACGAATTGGGAGGCCAAGGCGCTATCTCGACTGTATCAAGTGCCATTAACTTCGTGCACCGCTCCCTGACATTGTTGCGGACGTTTCAGTTGTCTTTGACGCATGGCATACGTGTCTGTGCACCCAATTGGCGCAGCCGCGTGAAACCGGCTTGCCAATGCACTCTCTCACACCTTTAACGCGCTCGGGTAAGTCTTGTGCCTTCAAACTCTTGTTTCGACGTGTTCTAGCGGTCTCTCTGTTTCGTGTTCCCATCGCCAGCTCGGACCATTTGCACGCGTATCCAACGCGTTCACGGCGTTCGTGCGCTCTCGCGAGTCTCTCGTGCTGCCGCTCGCACCGTGTCCGCTCCCCCTCGAGCGGCACGCTGTTACGTCTTCCCTCGTGTTGTTGTCGCGCTGATCGTCTTCTTCACAGTGCACATATACTCGTTTGCTGGAATCGTGATCAGCCCTTGCACGTCAGCTCGCCATCCTCGTCGACTCCATTGGCCCTCATCCCCGGTTCTACACCCAGCGCTTCGAATGGCTCGACCTCCTTTGGTAGCTCCCTCGGTCCCTTGAGCAGTTTGCACGATCTCTCTCGCGTCTCGTTTGGCCCATGGGGCACCGTCGCGCACCAAATTGACACAGCGATGATGAGTTAATACGATGGAGATGACTAGCGAATCACGACTACTCTGAAGCGAGATATAAATGCTCAACCTAGTAGCAGTCATCTACATCTATCGCACGAGCCGATGCCACGAAAGACAGAGAAGAACACAAAAGAAATGTTTGCCTGATACACAATTGTTCTTGTGTCTCCTGTGAGTAGCAAATCAGACAAATGAAGTGCCGCGGGACCAAGAATGCCCAGAGGGCGCTAGTATACAATCATCCACTCTCCAAATAAGCTCCCAAGTTACACGTGCGGAGGAATCACATGGTTATACACGCCCCCTTTACGCGCCCAACTCAACGATAATCGCCACCGCCTCATCAAACTGACCCCTCTGCTGCTCCGTCGGTTGCGCGATCCCGAACCCCGCAGCCGACCCCGACCGATGGAACTCCACAAAGGCTCCCGGGTCCGTCGCGTGCACGATGCTGATGTTCCGACCATACAGATCCTGCGCGCCGGGGTACTGCGGCGGGAGATCACGCAAGAGATCTTGGAGTTTTGCGAGCACCCCGACGTGGTCCGCTACCTTGAGTTCTTTTGTCTTGGGGGGGCCAAGACGGGGAGTCCCGTGAGGACGGAGCTCCGTGGAGACGGTGAACACGTCGCTCCCTGTGGTGCGGGTGATGACATAGCGGGCGTGAGGCGTGGGTGGGGCGAAGCCGCCTTCGATGCCTGCAGTGGAAAAGGGGATGCGTTCTGTGAAGGATCACTGGCAGGGAAATGAGAGGGGCTCGCCTTTCTGCAGGATGATCTTGAAGTCGTCTGTGATGGACATGGTGGTCGGTTGGAGAGACGAGTCCGAGTTGGACGAGTGGATCAGTGTTTGTAGAGGCAGTGCAGTGCGATCGCGACATCGTCACGATATGGAGAATACGTAAACGGGAGGAGTTTGCGATCGATTAAAGGCAGATGAGTATAATTGCGGCAACTGGTAGGTTGATTAATCGATCATGGCGCAACTATTCCGAGTGTTCGAGTCCATACCACCCATACTATGTAGTAGGGATAACAATCATGCATCGGCCGCTTTGTCCAACGGCTCACTTGACTCACATTCCCTTGACCGGTACACAGGATCCGAGAGCCAGTGTTTGGATGGAGGTCACCGTTTATTGACAGGATTCAAAACCCTTTCGTGTACATATGCTGTATCTACTCCCGTGCTCGTACACTGGCAATGAACTCTCTGAGTAAGCCGGTATCGTTGAACGTCCCGTAAAGTTACATAGCGGAATAAGTTAAGCCCCATGCGCGCGCCGCTCATGGGCTCTGGCGCTTTGCCAGTGAGCCCACCTAGTCAACCTTGGCCTTTGGCTACTCCGTCGGATGCAGGACACCTTTGGCTCACCCGACCCGACAGGTACAATTACACCATACGCGTGTAGTCCGTCACTTGCACGATGCTCGGGTCCCGACCATGCGCATCCTCTACGGCGCCAGTATCTCAGCCATGATCTGTTAGAAGCTAGCGATGGACTCATGGTGGTCCTCAATCTTGAGCGCATGTTGATGACGGGTTCGAAAAAGCTGGCGCCTTCAGGAGAGACCCCGGTGGAGATCATGAAGATGCGGCTCCGTATAGCACGGCTGAGGAGGTATTCGAGGTAGGGCACAGGCGCCGGGAAGCCATTTTCGTGGAGGGGTGAGTGTGATGGTGCAGAGAGAGAAGAGGCATTGCCTTCTGATCCTAACACAACCAAACAAGCGCTAACAATTTTGAAGTCACGCATCGAACAATTTGAACCAGGTTGCTTGCCTTCCGATGCTTTCTCGGTTCTGTTTTGTACTCCCGTTGCATCCAGTGCGAGACGCAGCTGAAAAGCATCCAACCCCACTTTCGGCGCTTCCTATCTGGTGGTCGTGACCGTGTCAGCGTTCAAGGAACCACTAGCAAGGCACGGCATGTGGTAGGGTCACACAGAATACAATAGAGTAAAAGACATACAAATATAATCGCCCAAATATTCAAAGACCTACATGGATGAACGGAAGCCACTTGTCAAACGACGCGCCAGTATCTCGAAGACGCCCAATAGCGTCATGCAACGCTCGTGCAGCCTCACGATAATCCGGCCTTGTGCCCTTGCGAAACAGTTGCCCGTATATGTCCTTTGCCAGGAGAGGAGCGAGCTTATCGCTGATCGACCACATCGTACCAACGACTCCCCCGAAACCGGCATACAACATCCCCGCTGCGATATGGATGGCCTCGTCGGTGAGATTTTCGTCACCCATCGCCGTCTGACATGCGGAGAGAAAGGCAAGTCCACCGTGGGGGCGTGACAATGCGATGATGTCGGATATTCTCAAGCGGCGTTCATCGGCGAGACAAAGTCCACTGTCTGTCGGGCTCGCGTCATCTTGAATTCCGTGGCATGCAAAATGGACCCAGTCCGCTTCCGTCATCATGGCAAGTACATCCTCGACCGTTCCGATGGACGACTCCAGGAGGGTGGTTCGTGCCGAAGGTGAATTCTTGATCACGACCCTGATGTGTTCCAACTCGGCATGCACGCCTGGAAGTCGGGGTAGGCCATCTGACGGTGGCTGACGGACAGCAAGAAGGCGAAGGTCGTCGCTAGGTGCCATATTGGAATTAGGTGGCGGGCGCAAGAATGCTGAGAGTGGGGACGTATGACGAAACGACAAAATCGGATACTTTGTGACCAAGTTGTGAATACTGGGTGCCATACAAACCAGCTGCATGGATAGGAAGAAACACGAAAGGGCCGGTCGGACACCAAAAAATGCGTGATAGGTCCCCAGGAGTCTGTTGGGAGAACCAGATGAACGAATCAGCTATGAATTCAACCGACATGATGGCACGTACTGCGAAATGCAAGGCATCCAGGACCGGTTTGACGACGCCCTCCCACAAGGCGGCTAGAAGGGGCTCCCAGGTGAAGCGGCGCTGTGTTGCACTTTTCCCCTCCCTATCCGAGTCATCGCCGAGTCGAACACGGGCGTTACCGAGTAAACTCTTTAGCATCTTCTGAAAACCCGCGCAGCGCTGGAAAGTGAAGTTGGGAAGCGGGACATGAATTACATGATCCGCGTCGGCACAAACAATCAACGCATCGCAGCGGTCGCCCGCTGCGTTGAGTATGACCACTGGTCCGGAGTGTGCTGAGGCACGCAGCTGAGAGAACTCTTTGTGAAGAAGGAATCGCTCGAAGCCTTTCAACCCCCGGATCTTCTGGAGCAATTTATCTCGCTCAATCGCGAGCATACGGTGTCTGTCAGCTTCTTGTTGCAAGTCGGGCTTTGTCGGGGAATCAAGCGAGGACAAGGACTTTTCGCGAGTGGCACTGGCACGATCTAGTGCGGCAGACAGTTCCCGAAGCCTGTGCGCATGATCTGGATGGGTAGACGACAACTCATCATAAGAGCTGCGTAGTTGAAGGAGTTCTCCCCAAACGATCGAGCGTCCTTGCTCGAGCCACTCCACAGCAAGTTCCGGGAATCCAGAGTCCAAGGCCACTGTTGCCGCCTCCCGCACCACATGAGTACCTTGTGTGAGTTCACGGTAACGATGTGTAAGAGAGAGGCCGATCCATGCGAGTTGAGGAAGGAGACCAATAGCAACAGAGTACGCATCGAGGAGAGACTTATGGCGTTTAACACTGGCACGAGCGCATGAAATCCATTTCAGTGATGCATGAAACCGAACTATACTGCGGCCGACGGAGCTTGAAGCAGCATGCGAGTACAGTAAAATGGCTTCTTCAAGGTCGCTCAGCTTCCCGAGGCGTTCAAAACGAATCTGGAGACAGAGGCCGAGGTCGCTGAGATAGCTGCACTTGTCAGGGTGACCATCGGGAGTGTGGTTAACAGCATTCCTGTGCCTCAAGATTGCTTCCTCGAGGTCACTCAGTTCGCTCAGGCGCTTGAACCGACTTTGGAAGCAAAGGCCGAGGGCGTTCATGTGGCTAGGCCTGTCAGGGTGACCATCAGGGATGAGGTCAACAGCATTTCTGTGCTTCGAAAGTGCTTCTTCGAGATCCCTGAGCTCTCCGAAGCCCTCGAAACGCATACGGAAGCAAAGGCCTAGGTCACCGATATAGCTGGCTCGCTCAGGGTGACCATTGGGGATGAGGTCGACAGCATTGCTGTGCTTCAAAATTGATTCCTCGAGGTCGCTCGGCTCCCCGAGACGCCGGAAACGAGACCGGAGGGAGTTGCCAAGGTTGGCTAGATATCCAGGCTTGTGAGGGTGGCCATCGGGAGTGAGGGCAACGGCGTCCCTGTGCCTCGCAATGGCTTGCTCGAGGTCAGTCAGCTCTCCGAGGAGTTCGAAACGATCTTGGAGGCAGAGGCAGAGGCCGTTCAGATGGTTGGGTTTGTCAGGGTGACCATCAGGGACGAGGTCAACAGCACTGCTGTGCCTTGAAATTGCCTCTTGGAGGTCACTCAGCTCACCGAAGCGCTGGAAACGCACATGCAAGCATAAGCCGAGGTTACTTAGACAGCGGGGTTTGCCAGGGAGTCCATCAGGAGTGAGGTCAACAGCATTCCTGTGGCTCGAGATTGATTCCTCGAGGTCACTCAGCTTTCCGAGATGCTGGAAACGAGATCTGAGGGAATCGCCAAGGTTGGTTAGAGGTCCAGGTTTTCGAGGGTGATCATCAGGAGTGTGGGCAACAACATCCCTGTACCCCACAATTGCTCGCTCGAGATCATTCAGGTCCCCGAGGAGCTCAAAACGAGCTTGAAAGCAAAGGCTGATGTCATTGAGATGTCTGGGTTTGTCAGGGTGGCCATCAGGGATAAGGTCAACAGTGTTTGTGTGTTTCGAAATTGATTCCTCGAGGTCACTGATCTCTCCGAGACGCCGGAAACGAGATTGGAGAGAGTTGCCAAGGTTGGCTAGACGTCCAGGTTTCTGAGGGTGACCATCACGAGTGAGGGTAATGGCATCCCTGTACCCTGCAATTGCTTGCTCGAGGTCACTCAGATCCCCGAGGAGCGAAAAACGAGCTCGGAAGGAAAGGCTGATATCGTTTAGATGGCTGGGTTTGTCAGGGTGACTATCAGTGATAAGGTCAACAGCACTGCTGTGCCTCAAAATTGCTTCCTCGAGGTCACTCAGCTCTCCGAGGTGCTGGAAACGAGATTGGAGGGAGTTGGCAAGGTTGGCTAGACAATTAGGTTTGCGAGGGTGACCATCAGGAGTGAGGGTAACGGCATCCCTGTACCCTGCAATTGCCTGTTCGATGTCACTCAGGTCCCCGAGGAGCTCGAAACGAGCCTGGAAGCAAAGGCTGATATCATTCAGATGTATAGGTTTGTCAGGGTGACCTTCGGGGATGAGATCAACAGCATTTGTATGTCTCGAAATTGATTCGTCGAGGTCACTGATCTCTCCAAGACGCCGGAAACGAAATTGGAGGGAGTCGCCAAGGTTGGCTAGACGTCCAGGTTTCTGAGGGTGACCATCAGGAGTGAGCTCTACGACATCCCTGCACATCGAAATTGCTTGCTCGAGGTCACTCAGCTCCCCGAGGAGGTTAAAACGATCTTGGAAGCAGAGGGAGAGGCTGTTTAGATGGTTGGGTTTGTAAGGGTGACCTTCGGGGATGAGGTCAACAGCACTTGTGTGTCTCGAAATTGATTCCTCAAGGTCGCTGATCTCTCCGAGACGCCGGAAACGAAATCGGAGGGAGTCGCCAAGGTTGGCTAGCCGTCCAGGTTTCTGAGGGTGACCATCAGGAGTGAGCTCTATGACATGCCTGCACATTGCAACTGCTTGCTCGAGGTCGCTCAGCTCTCCGAGGAGGTTGAAACGATTTTGTAAGCAGAGGGAGAGGCTGTTTAGATGGTTAGGTTTGTAAGGGTGACCGTCGGGGATGAGGTCAACAGCATTTGTGTGTCTTGAAATTGATTCGTCGAGGTCACTGATCCCTCCAAGACGCCGGAAACGAAATTGGAGGGAGTCGCCAAGGTTGGCTAGACGTCCAGGTTTCTGAGGGTGACCATCAGGAGTGAGCTCTACGACACCCCTGCACATCTCAATTGCTTGCTCGAGGTCGCCCAGCTCCCCCAGGAGCTTGAAACGGTCTTGGAAGTAGGCAGAGAGACTATTCAAATGGCTGGGTTTGCCAGGGTGGTCATCAGGAATGAGGTCAACAGCATTCCTGAGACTCGAAATTGCTCCCTCGAGGTCGCTCGGCTCCCCGAGGCGCCGGAAACGAGATCGGAGGGAGTTGCCAAGGTTGGCTAGATATCCAGGTTTGTGGGGGTGATCATCCGGGGTGAGGTCAACAGCATTTCTGTGCCTCAAAATTGCTTCTTCGAGGTCGCTCAACTCCTTAATGCGCGTGAAACGAGTTTGGAAGCAGAGACCGAGGTTGTTCAGATGGTCGGGCTTGTCTGGGTGACCGTCAGGGATGAGGTCAACAGCATTCCGGTGCCTGGAAATCGCTTCCTCGAGGTCGCTCAGCTCCCCGAGGCGCTCAAAACGATACGACAGCGCCACGCCAAGATCCCCTAATCCCTCACGGTACCGGTTATCCAAAACGGAAGCGGACTTGACGAATTGCTCCAAAATTGTGATCGCCTGTTGCAGCCTGGCCAGATCCCCGACCTGTTTGAAGTCGCCCAACAACCGGCCACTCAATATCAATGGGTCCTGGTCCGTTACGCGTGAAGCTGTATCCTGCTCCACTGGTACTTGGCCATCCGTAAGAACAGGGTCCACTCTGCGCCCGGCGTGCCGTTGCATCCCGACAGTCGCAGCCCGGTGTTCGTGACTTTCTGCAGAGCTGAGCTCCATCGCCTCGTGCAACAATGCCTGAGCCCGTGCTACCTCGACCTCACCCCCCCGCCTATCGAATTGCGCGAAATATACAGCGGCCAGTTGAATCAATGTGGATGGCCTGTCTACGTGGCCCACAGGACGGGCAGCAAGTGCACTGTGATACAAGGCCAGAGGAATCTCGAGGGAAGTATCCGTGTCCTCGACTTGACAGTGCATAAATTTGGCCGTTGCCAGGTTTGATTGAGCAGCAGCGCGACAGGGATGGTCCAGCGGGCAAATATTGAGCGCACGCTCAAACTGTTCAATCGAACGGTCCAGATCCCATTTCCCCCCATTCTTTCGGTAGCGCGAGAGCGCGCTGTGGCCTTCGTTTGTCGCCTCTTCTAACTCGCACGGGGATTCTGTCTCTGGCTATGGACATACAATCAGTAACGCGGTTGGTGTTGACATAAATTGTCTACTTACGCAGTGAGGTCCAACGATCCTCGACGTCGATGAATCGCTGCTCTCGCACTTCCGACGTGTGACAGTCATCGAAATGGACGAACACGGGGATACGACGTCCTCGCCCTTTGAGATGAAGGTAAACGCTGCCACGGTGTCAGTACCCAGACCCTTGTGCAAAATTACGTCCGTCTCACCAACGCCCCTTGCACTGTGGTCTAGTAGTTGTTCCACTGTGATAGTTAACTTTCGCAATTCCTCTCCATCACCCAAGATGGGTTGTAACTCGAAGGGTGCATAGATCCCAAGACAAATGGTGGCAGACAGATCAGACGGACTGCGAACTTTGTTAGGACCAACGGGAGTTGGAGAAGGGGGGATCTCACATTGGGATCGGCCCACCCCATTCGACGACATCGTTATTCACTGACGAATGTTTATTTTCGGTTCTCCATTCAAGGCCACTGTGATGCACCACACTGTAAAACCCGGCGGGGAGCCGTCCAAGGCCAAGAGCAATATTTGCTGCCTTGATACCTACCGTGTCGTTAGCAATCTTTGCGACCGTGTCGAGAAAGGAATCTCGTACTTGTGATAACCGTTTCCTCGTTCTCATCCGTATGCGTTGCGGAGGCTGGGGAAGAGGGAAAATCCTCTGGCTGGTCGGTGCCGGGTCCAGGTTTTTCCTCGTGCTCCGTTTGTGCGTGGTCTGGGCCAAGTCCGGGTTCCTCCTCGTGCTCCGTTTCGCCGTTCTCGTTCGTGTGTGTTACAGAGCCTGAGGAAGAGGGCTGGTCCTTTGGCTGGTCCTGGCGGGGTCCAAGTTTTTCCTCGTTTCCTTGCTCCTGCTTTGCACCTTCAGCGTTGGAGTCAAAGACGCCGGACGCTTGTACGACGTCCTGCTGGGTCGGTCAGTTGATGAACTAGAACAATGTTTGGACACCCACAGTCGGCGCACTAGATGGTTTTGTTTCTAATTGTGATCTGATGCTTAAACAGCTTCCCATCGTTATTTAGAACGGGAAACAGAGATGAGTCGAAGTATGCGAGCGAGGAACGTTCTTAGCAATGGAGCGTCCTTAAGTGCATGCTCGCTGTATCCTTATTGAGGCTTGTTCACGTGTAGTCACCGAGTGACCGACTAAAGGCGGTGTTTAGATCAAAATGTAATGTTCTCAGTTCATTCACCATGGCGTTGGCGTGAAATGACCACAGCTTCTACACCGACTCCGACTCGTCGTAATGCCTGTGCACTATGGCCTGACCGATGGCCATATCCTTCCTTGATCCTTCCTGCTTGGTTGTCGCTCCCGGGGATGTGTGGGCCACTGGCACTATGTACGATTGCAATAAATCGTATGCCTGCTACTAAATCACTGTTGAACGCACGACATGATAAAATGGGAAGCAGCACGGAGAACTCCCCGGTTACATGCACTACCGTGTGACCTGCGAGGGTGGCAACAATGCCTCGCAGATCGAGCCATGAGTTTGACGGAACCCAAGAGAGAGCGCGTGGTGTCGGTGGGTGAAAAACTGAATGCGAGGCCGGGTGCGTGCACTGACGCGTCGAACCCCGGGCGCAGCGGGTGCTTATGCTATACCTTTGGTGTTGTCCCTTCACAACCCAGCGATGGCCTTTAACGAAGGGGCGGACGGGGCGTAAGAGCTCCTTGAAAGCCCATTTGGAAAACGTCTCCGGCAGGTGCCAAATTTCAAATCGGGACTGTTAGAACGGAAAAGGAAAATGCCTAAGAGCTTGTTCGGGAACAACTTTCATTGTTTGGACTTGTGTATTTTGCTGCGAAAAGTGCGGCATCGTCTTCCGGAATTGGAATGGAGATTGAAACAACCTATGCTGGTCACTGTGCCATGCCTACTGCAT
>JBBPRK010001153.1:0-14507 GCA_038093075.1 Boletus patriciae
TTCTTCGCCTTCTAGGACGAGTCGTTTCATGAACTCGGCAGGGCGCCCGAATGAATGACCCCGTCCGCGAGCGCGGAGGTATTTACCGAGGCCGCCTCTGGACTTTCCTCTCCCTCGTCCACGTCCGCGAGGCTGGCTCTCCGAAGAAGTGGAAGGACTGGCTTCCGCCATCGCATACTACGAGCGTCGGTGCGTGATAACACTATCACAAGGACGCGGTGCACGTGATGAGGCATAAAAGCATATTTGTTTGCCAAATTCACTGCCTGAACCAACTGGAAAGTACACACCGAGTCGCACATCAAACGCTGGACATGTAACGCATAAAATTCAGGATACTAATACACGTTGTTGTGACTGAGATGCAGTAATGATACAGTATTTACTTAAGTAAGACGAGAGGACAATGTGTACCCCGGAAAGACCAATAAGACCACCGAGAAACCCCACCGAAAGAACACCGCATGGAAAAGAAGAAAAAACCCACATGAAATAGGACATAAATCAGTCATCCGATGGAATGAGACCCCGAGTAAGAACATCATATAAAAGATAAAGAAATAAGCATGTGTGAATGAAGCTGCCGATGATGAGGACAACAACAGCGTTTTGAAGCTCGTCCTCAACGTGCTTCAACACGCGCCGAGGAAGAGATCGAGGTGGCGTACAGATAGGTGCAGGCGGTGACGGGACGGGACAAGCCACGTCAGGTGAATTGCGAGAGGGTGGTGGTAGGGTTCGTTTTGGCCACGGTAAGAGCACAGGGTCTTCGAACACGAGTTTTTTCGGGTTCCGAGCTTCTTCGCGTTGCTTATCTAGCCACATGGAGAGGCAGTAGTTCGCATAGCCTGTCCGATCGAACGTGGCGATGCCGGACTCGGTTTCATAAAATTCCGACTTGAGAGGCCGCGTGTCCGAACGTTCATCGCTTTCAAGGACCTGAAGGTCGGCTACAAAGCCCGGGTGGTCCGAGAGACAGTCTTCATAAATGGAGTGACTGTCTGATTCAAGCGGGGGTTCTGGGGGTTTGGGATACGCGTCGTCGTGTGGCTGTATTCGATTGAATGATGAATAATGCAACCGAGGAGAGGTGACTTACACGAATGACAAGACAGGGGCGTGCAGGAGAAGACGAACTAGAATCCTTCTTACATCTTTCAAAGAAGCTCCTACGAGCGATTGTAACGGGTTGTTCATCAAAGCGAACCCTTTTCTAGACATCCAGTCAGTTTCACGTCTACTCTTCGAATCATCGTATCAAAAATACCTTTGGCGTTATAGAAGACGTGCTCGAGGTATCGTCGCCGAGGATCCCAGTCTTTTGGGGTCGTTTTAACGCGGTGAGGGCACTGCGACCAAGTGCTAGCTTCCAAAGCTGGAGCGAGGGGCGAATTATGATGTCCAATGCCAGCTTCGCATCCTCCATATCCACGTGCTTCGCGTTTCTAGAAAACCGAAACCGCGGCATAGGACGCCTAGAAGGCGAACCATAGGCAGACTTAGCACACATCATAAGAAGAGGGGCGATCCGAGGGAGGCGGGACGGAGGGGGAGGGGTTGTGCGAGATGAAGTAAAGGAGTGCCCGCCTGACGTATTGAGGGGATGAATACGTGGGCTAGCGAGTCAGAGGATTGCGGTAAGGGTTCAGTGTGCAGGGTGCCCATACCTGGTCCGGGAGGTTTGGGTATTTAACTCACCTCCTTGTTGAGCACCACGAAGGATATGTCAACACGCGTGCATTGTGATATTCCACATTTCCACAGCAGCCCGGAATGGGAACCCATTGCGTTCCATGAGGCCATTCATTATTTGGCGAACCCGTCAAGATAAACTCGATCAACTGGCCGCTTGGATACAGTGGAACGTGTCGACGGAGATTGCCGGTTTGAGGCGTATTGCTTTGTTACAAGCTTTGCTCGAGTCAGTGTCTCACCCATTGTACTAGCCCGCCGCCAAGGAGGCAGGGAAAGCCTCCAAACACGGTGTTGCCCTTGAGTCAGGTACAAAGTTAAGGCGTCACCTACGGTGGTCAACTTGGAGTCTCCCGTGGTCCTTCCGCGCATTCTCGCGGTGATTACAAATGGACTGCTGCACGCATGCCAGACATTCTAGGCTTCAAGTCGGCGAGTGACCATCAGGTGTCCGAACACCTCCTAGAATGGAAGTACGTGTGACTGTAAGCTGCTTCTGAAAGGCGCCAAAAACGCATGGTACGAGGTTATTATCCAAGAGCCTCAATTCATTAGTGTTAGGCCGTTGGCCCGTTACACATGTGGTCTACCAAAAGTATCGTTAAGGTCGAAATGCAAATGCCCATCATTACTCCCAATCACTCATCCAAGACTCCCCCTGTTCTATGTATTCTAAGTAGACCTTCAAGGCCTCTGGATAACCCAACGTCAAGTTAGGTGTGGTCGTCCTGCATATAATGTTAACAGGAACTCCAACAAGACTTCAAGGCTGATGCGCCCTGCTTTTACATCCCTTTTTCGCCCATCAAAGCGTCTCTATACCTTTTCGGCATCATCCTGTGCTTTGCCACCATCACGGAGTGCCGCCAGCGCTTCTGCTCTAAGTTTCTCCTCGTCGCCTCTCGTCAGCTCTTTATGTTTGATCATGAAAAAGCCAGCGATCGCCGCAACGGCAGCCAGACACGCATTGAGGATGAACACCAGTTCGAAGCCTGCCGCGTACCCGTGCGAGAGTACATAGCTGGCCATCGAAGGTGTCAGTCCCAGTGGGGTAAGTGTAGATGTTGGCGTGTTTGGTCCAAGAATGGCAGGGTCATTGATGATGGCAGTAATCGCAGACGAGGAGAGCGAGAATGAAGAAAGGTCGCTCAGGAGGGAATTGTTACTGCAGCGAACAAGGATTTAGTTTTCACCGGCAAGGTTTGGAGGAGGAAGACGACTAACATCAACGTGGAACCAACAGCGAGAGCTAATGTTCCTCCCAACAGCCTGACGAACTAGTTGTGGACGAGTACAACCTCAGCGAACGGTCGCTCATGTCAGGTGGCCAACGTACGTTTCTGACAGCCGTCACCACAGACATATCCCGTCTTGGAACACTCGCTTGAGCCGCGACCGTGGTTGTTTGCAGAGTCTGCCAACACATGAGTCCATGCAATTCAAATTCAAACTTAACCGGAAGTCTTACTTGTCCAGCACCCATGCCCGAAAGTAACATATAAACCACGAGGAACGATTTAGTTGTGGATGCCGTGACTGTAGACAAGCAACCACACCCCACGGCCCATGCGGAGAATCCAATATAGATACTAGTCTGGTTGGGGGGACCAAAGATGATTGTATTAGTCTTTCGAAAAGGTCGCATCGACGCATCACGCACCCGGTATCTTCCCGTCCTACTCACGATCAAGCCCTTTAAACGCCGGTGTGATGATCAGCAATAGCACCAATGCCACATAAGAAGATGCATACCGTGGTCCAGCTTGCGAACGACTGGCTAACGAGCACTGGAAGTAAAAACACTCCCGACTGGATCGGGTCATATCCCAGTGCCACTTGGAAAAATTGCGGCAGGTAGTACAGCGTAGAGAAAAACACGAAACCACTGGAAAGGAGTCATCAGGGTCAAGGGATCGGCAGCCAGAATACGAAAGAGCCATACTTAATAAACATGGTGATATATACACCCGTTACAGTCACGTGTTTGAAGATGTACACTTACCATGCGAATGCCTGATGAGTCGAGCTTCATGGATATACAGGACAGATCACTCACTGGGAACAATCGGCAGACGCGCACCCTTCCATTCCCAAAGGCAGAATAAGGAAACGACAAGGACTCCCGAACACAGCGACCCGAGAACGATGGGCGAATTCCAAGGAAACGTGACACCACCCTGGCGGTGCTGCGTTAATAATGATTGCGTTAGACGATCTGCATTCGCGTACCCAAATGAGTGGCAAAAGGATGAGAACGGATCCAATAAGCGTTAATATAGCGCCAAGGTAATCTATCGCCAAGAGCTTCCTGTATGGTGTGAGAGGGCTGACGAGAGGAAGTGAATCAAGACCTACTTCTTCACATCGCCCTCCACTGGCTTGAGTGGAAGTACGAAGACAACAACACAAATGGCAAACAACGAGATGGGAAGATTAACCCAGAAGCACCACTGCGCCACGGTAAACAAATATTCTGAACATAAAACCAAGCAAAACATACTCTCCAAGAGACCTTCTGGGCCAGAGCACCACCGATGGGAGGTCCTATGGCATAACCGAGAGCGATAGCTCCGGCAATGATACCTTGGTATTTACCTCTGAGAAGGACCAATTACTTTATGACACAGAAACGACGCGGAAATTCAAAGGACATGCCTGTCTCGGAGGCTGACGATATCGGAGACGATGATTTGTGCCATGCTCTGAATACCGCCACCACCCGCACCGGCAAAGCCGCGAAAGATGATCAGCTGGATAATGGACGTTGAGAAGCCTGCAGCCAAGCTTCCCAGCATGTATACCGCCATGGCTACGCAAAGCGCCGACTTGCGACCAAAAATGTCACTGAATCGACCGTACAGCGGTTGAAAGCCCGTCGAAGTGAGCATGTAGGCAGATGGCACCCATGACGCAATAGATCCGGCATTGAACGAGTTGGATATAGTGGGCATAGCCGTTGCGATAATAACAGAGTCAAGCGCAGAGATAGCAGCGCACAGCGCAAGACCCGCGAACACGGGGAGAATTTTTCTAAACGGGAGAAGGTTGGTCTGATCTGTGAGCTGTAACGGACTCTCGTCCGATTTTTTTGAATGCTCGGCCACTTGTGTTGTGACCGTGGAGATGGGCTGTGACGGAGCCAGCTTATCAGAGCCATCCGTTGGAGAGTGGACCGTTGCCAAAGATTCCGTGTCGTCCTCTCTGGGCGTGGCCGAGCCAGCGTTGGGAGGACTCTCCGGCCTGGTGATCGTAAAACCAGGCACGGTGGTAGCACTGGCTACGCCACCCGAAGTACAGTGCGCGGGGATCCTGTCTTGATAGGTGGGTTCGGTCATGGATAACCCGAAGCTAACGCAAAAAAAAATACAAGGAAGGGGTGCGAACCGGAGCCGGGGTATAGGTAAGTTGGGAGGAACGCCAGGTTGAACGAATCGCCCCACCCTTTATGTACTCTCAACCGCTCCGGAGACTCCACGGTTTTCCTAGTCTTTTGCTGCGGACGCGTTGCGGTGCTTGTGATTAGACTCATCGCCAAGTGGGCACGAAGCATGTCACGCCGTCTTTGTCGATTATAGTGCAATATTTAGGGTGGTCGACCCAAAACTTCATGGCGGCAGTCGCTTCGGCTAGCCTGCAGTTCTTGGCGTCCCGATCCGCGAAGTGCGGTTGCTCATACATTTAAATAACCTCCAGGTGGTTACTTCATCGGCGTGCGACTCTGGCGTGACTCTATTCTCCAAACCTGCATGCATTGAGTTGCTCGCCTAGAAAACCGGGACAGATTACCTCACCGTAGTAAGTACTAGTTCGCCCCCTCAATGACACCACCCCGTGTGTTGCGCACGAACGAGCAAGATGTTGACGTCTTCTGCGGGTCACCGCCCGCGGACAGCGATGGCAGGCATACTGGTTCTGGTAGAAGCCAAGGAGACATCCAAAGTCTAGAGCGACCCAAGAGCAACCATGATCCCAGGCTTGCAATCAACATACTTGGAATGAAAGCCAGCAGCTGGGACCTACAAACCTTGCCGGATGAAAAAAAGCCTGGACAGTCTCGAAACAGTAAAGACAATGTCGTGCGCAGCAGACTCAGGCGACGCCTACCAGAAAGTCTCGGCAGGAGTACGGGTATGGAGGATCACCCATGACCCGGGAAATATGATTCCGTTTTTCTAATCTGGAGGCGGATGCGTGACAACTTGAACGCACCGTGATCCAGCTTACTGAAGCAGGCCAAGAGTTAATTTCGATCAATCATGCCCATTTCGGGTTGTTCGCCGCCACAAAGTTGACCCTACCACTCGCGATAATCAAATGACTCAAATCGCACCAGCTCCAGCCTGGCTGATAATTGTGGTGAACACTGGCAGCGCGCGTCGCATCGTACAGCGAGCGTGTATGCTGCTGTAATGTTAGCGCTAGTGGTAACCGGACTCGCGCCAAAAACACTTACCGCAGACGATAATGTCGAGAACTACGTCATGATCCTGGATGACGGTCAAAACTTCATCCAGGGATTCTGAAATTATGTAATGTCTGCGCCACCACATGGCACAAGTCGGATGGCAGTGTCATTCGTCTGCGAACCCGGACCCAGCAGAACGCCCACTGTGCCCGCAGAACGCCCCGAAAAAGGTCCACGGCTGGGACTGAAAATTCAACGCTTTATCCGCTTCGATTCGTGACGAGTTCACCAGGTTCTAATACTAGGGCCCTTTTGGCTCAGGCTGGGCTGCCTCTGAATCCCGCGGATGTGCATAACGTTCGCTACTACGACCCTCACTACGCGGTGAGTCGTGACGAAACCACCAGAATACAGGGTTTAAAGGCTAGTATAATCAAGGGCTCAGCACCGTTTGCACGCCAGTCCTGCGGCCTCCTGCCTACGTCGGTGCAACTTATCCGACGATAGGTCAGCTGCCAGTGGTTAGTCAGGCTGCCTTCCCGGATCAGACATGGCTCTAGATGCCGACCCTCACTCCCCATTTTACGCCCGTGGTTTTCACCATCGCATGCCAAGGTACCCCCTTTTTTTTATTTACCCAACACGAGGGTCCCCGTCCCGCCCTCAGTCGCGTTCCTCCATCTTCGATCGCCGATCGAATCTCGTTCTTCTGCTCGAATCCCGTACTTCCCGGCCCTCCACCATACTCCATACCGACAGCGATGACCACCCCCTAGGTCCTCCGTTGCTTGGTTCCGGGACCGCACATCCACACTACAGTCCAGTCAACCCCTTCCTAATACATGCCGGGTAGACCCATCCAAGGGCTCCACCGAGGGGTGGTCACGTCGGGATGAATCGACAGCCCCCAGCAAAGCGCGTGGAAACACGCCTGTGACTACAACGTCCCTCCGACTCCTCGATCGCCGATCAAAGTGCAACCGCACGAGACGTTCCTCCCCTCTTCCTTTCGAATCCCACGTGTTTCCCGGCCCTTCACCCTAGTCCGTGTCGACAGTGAGGACCCAACTCCCTAGGTCCTCCGCCACTTGGTTCCGCACATGCGCATACGCACAGTCGACTCTTTCCGAATACATGCCAGGTGTACACCATACGCCCGAATAGCCCATACTACAGGGCCTCCACCGAGGGGTACACGTCAAAAAGGAATCGGCCGTCCAGTAAAGCGCGTCGAAACACGCCTGTACTGGCACGGACAGCTCGCACAGATAATCCTCAACACGTCCTCATCACGCTCGCAACTCACGCACGTAAAAACGAATGTATAACAATTGTGGCCTTGTCAAACAAGCAATCGAGATGATCAAAAGATATCGTGTGAGCTAAATAAGTCAAAAAAAAAATCGGTCCATGATGTTCCGACGTCGTGAAAAAGAATGAACCTCTCTAAAAATGAGCGAGAGACACACACACATTATGAAACAAGGAAAAAAAATCTAAGTCTACAAGCGCTCGCATTATGACGGACCAGACGCCTCCTTGGCCGCCATGCCCTCCTCGATCGCGCGGCATTGCGAGAGGAGCTGTAATATGACAGGACGCCCACAGGCATTGCGGATAAATGACGTCTGTGCAAAAATAAAATGTCTCGCGTCAGCATCCCCGAGTTACACAGTTTAGAAACGAAACCGACGTTGAGCAGTTCCCCAGGACAAGGTCTCCCCGCCGACTCTCTCCCACACAGTCTCAAAAACTCGTGGAACGCACGCGAATAATGTTCGGGGTGTGTCAGCGGAGGCCACTGCGGGCCGAGATGCCGTGCAGTTTGGATGGCGAACGATACTTGGGTGGCTGGCGAGGCAGGTGAGGAGAACGGAGGAACGGTCTCTGCGAGTTCCCATACGGTCGCCCCGAGCGACCACGTGTCGACCTTCAGCGCATTGTAGGGGCCACTGGGAGGGGAGGATCAGAAACGACGGTTCGATGAAATAACCAGGGGTGCTTACGCTCTCATCTCGGGTGCCTGTACCAACGCAGGCGGACAGTCAGGTCATGCAATCGACGTTTCTCGGGGTTCCGCTCACCTGCCAGTAAATGACCCCAACTGCCCCACTCACATTCGGCGCATTTCGATCGACGCGAACAGCGTTCGAAAAGTCGGCTACACGAGTGCAGCGACACGTGATGAGCATCAACCCAATAAGCCATCGCACAACGCACCGAGTTTCACGACACCAGTCGCGTTCACCAACAGGTTATCGCTCCTGACATCCCGGTGAGCGATGTGTTGTCTCTGGAGATAATCCAGACCATGGAGGATCTAGTCGGGCTCGTCAGTACTTGGCTGGGTGGCATGTAAAAAACACCCACGTCACTAGTGAATCTTCCGATCAGTCTCTCTTGCAAAGCGAGCCCCTCTGCCACCAAACCGATCACGTCCGCGAGCGATCGCTCCATGAGCTCCATCCGTATCCAGAGCGAGGTATCCACCGCGCTTGCAGACTCGGCGTCCGAGGCCGAGGCCGAATTTGAACCGACGTAGATGGCATCGAGCAGAAGCAGGTGCTCGTGATCCAGATTCCGGAGTAGCGAGAGCTCGTGTAACACCGAAACCAGCTTGTTGGATACTGGCGAGTCATCGGACAGGGAAGGTGAAGACGCAGCGGGTGGTAGTGGTATCCGCTTGACGGCCACGTGCGACGCGCCAGACGGTATGGGCCTCTCGATGCTCTCTTGCTGTCCCTCGTGCAACTGAAAAGACGGAGCGACACGGGCAGCAAACACGGAACCACTCTCCCCTTCAGCGATCTCGACCAGGTTCGTGAAACAGGACCCCGGATTGCGAGGTGTAATGTAGGGTTGCAGCTGCGCTAGAAGCGGGTGCGGTATCGATGTGTGCGATTCCGACAAGCGCGTCTCTGGAGGGTGCGAACGTGCTTCATCTTCATCTCCGTTGTTATTCTCGACATCGACGCCACCAAAGGTATTCATCGTTGAGCTGAGGAATCTTGCCTCTGGGGCCAAGGTGCCTTTTGTCTTTGGCGCTGCAGAAGGGGACGCCCCGTTTACTCCCTTTGGTGTCGTCAATGGCGCGCTCTCGATCGTTGAGCTGGACGTCGTGTCCGAGCTCCCATGCGAGGAGTGAGAACTGATGGGTGACGTCGCCATTGCATGTAATTGAGTGACACGTCCAAGGGAGGTCGTTCTAAACCTCGACACGCGGCGAGGCGTCGAATCCGTTCCCAATTCAACAGGGGGTGGTGGAGGTGCTGGCCACTTTGATTGCGGGCCGTCGCGCAAGAGTGAGACCGAGGAGGTCTCAGATATCAGGGAATCGTCCGGCACTTCTTCGCGTTCCTGTGTACGTGGTGACTCCCCGCCTATACCAGATTCGTCGTGCGCCAAGGTCCGGGGCTCGGCGTCCGCGGTAGAAACAACGTTTTCTTCCCTACAAGATAATGAGACAGCATCGGAATCGATGACGCTCGCAATTGCTGTCCGAACAACCTCGGTCTTGGCTGTCGCTATCGTCGCGGGCGTCACCGTGATCGTCGACAAGCCTGAATCGCGGTCACCCGAGTTGGCACGAACGGGAAGCAGGGTCTGAGACGAATTGGGGCGGGAATCCGATGGCGAAGCATTGGAGTCGTGCTTGAGGGCCTGGTGAGGTAAAGGAACTGGCGGTATTTGCGACTGAGGGGTAGGCGGAGGCTGGAGATTGGGTTGAGATCGTATTCGTTTCAGGGGCGGCAATGGTAATGTAGGTGGTTGGTGAGGAGGCTTCGGTGGGGCGGGGCGGAGTTGTGCTCGGATCTGTGATAGAGGAATAGGAATCGGCAATGGTTGCGGTTTTGCGCCGAAAAGTGAGTTGACAGGGGACATTCCAGAGATGCCTGTTATAATGTTCATTCTGGGAGGCGCAAGGGTAATTGCAGGAGGCAATGTAATGGGAGTAGGTTTGTGCTTGGGCTTCGGTGGAGGGGTGGGCGGAGGGCTGTCAATGCTAGCTCTGCGTGGCGATTCCGGTGGCGAGGGAGGCGTCGACGCAGGTAGATCAAGGTCTTTACCGATGGATGAGACGTTGGGACCAAAAGAGACATCGGGAAGGAGTGGAGTCGATGGAGTAACTAGTGACCCATCCACTTCTTTCACTTGTTCCTCTGCCATTGTCGTCGCAGCAGCCACGGCTTGTTCTGCTGCATTATCCTCAGGAACACCCTTGGGCTCTTCCGACTCTTCTGCTTGCCCTTGTTCATCACCTTCTTCGACAGCGCCCATCGTTCCTCCTGCATGGGGCCCAAGCGAAAGGTCCACTCCAAAGGAGATATCCGGCAGACTTGGTGCCACTGTCTCTGGCGACAACGAATTCGACGCCATCGCCGAAGCACCCCCGTCAGTCATAGAGAGGGATGACGCTGGCCGAATGGCCGACCTGCTTTTCTTCTTCATGCCTGCAGCATCCCCGCCCTTTGGCCCCATCAGAACGCTCGATCTCTTTCCTTTATCACCAATTACGCTGAACAACGACTCGGACCAGTCCTCCAGATTATCCTCCTGGTGGAAGGATATCCGAGGTGGCAGGGTTGCCAACTTGGTCATCCTCTTGTCGATCACCAATGGCGGTGTCGGAGATGACACCCTTGCTGGCTGTGCTAGATCCATCTCCGCGTTCCCTCCGTGGATGGAATTATCAGTGTAATAGGACGAGATATCCAAAACCTCGTCGGCTGTCCCGGGGATGTCGTTAGCGGAAGGGCCCGATGTGTCGGAAATGGATCCTCCTTGATCCTCCACACTGCTGTCGTGATTGCTCGTGCCAGAAGGCTCGCCCAGAATCTCCTCCGTAGGAAGAGGAGGAATAGGTTTGTTGGGTGGGGATGGGGCGCCCGCTTTCTCTTTCCGCGGTATCCATTCTTCCTTGGCGGGCGAAACATAAGCGGGAGGAGGCTCAGCGTAATTGGTCCCATCGTAGGAATCTGATGACGCGTTCGCGACATGGTATATTCTCCTAGATGGCGTCCGCGGTGGTGCTGATACTGGCCCTGGCCGAAGACCTGCACCGGCAAGGGAGTGAGAAGGTGACGGAGAAGGAGAGTGATTAGAGTAGGTGTGTCCACGCGGGGGTGTAGGTATCGGAAGCGAGGTGGAGTGAGCGAGCGGGGATGGTGCACGGGGAGCCGAGGGAGCATCGGATTGGGCACGCTGCACCTGGATCTGTGGAAAGGCGGGTGTTCGTGGCGTCTGTTGTCCCTAAGGGGGACGTGATTGAGATTCAAACCCACAAAGAAGAGCCAAGAGAAATTACCTGCGACATCTGCCGTATCCTCGAAGTGTGAGTCTGGTGTGAAGAAACGCTTGATGTGTCGTAAGGATAGGGTTCGATCAATGTTTCATCGCCCATGACATCCCCACCCTCGGGGTCTGGGCCGTCGCCGTCCACAAACACGTATTGTTCTGATTCCTCACCTGCTGCAGCCTCGCCCCTACTTGAGCCACCGACACTTGCGGAATCACTCGTCAGTGAATGTTTGATGCCACTCACAAGCGACTTCATTAAGAAAGAGGGTGTCCTTGGCGAGGGTGCCGAACTCGTGGGCGCAGCCGTGCTAGTCGCGACGGAATAGATTGAAGGGGGATGAATCGTGAGGTTATCTCGCCTTTTTCCTAGACTCGTAGAGCGTGGGAGGGGTTCCAACAGGGTAGTAGAGGGGGGCGTGGCGGTTGATGCGCGAGGGGACGGGGGCCGTTCGGTAGAATAAGTGGTATGTAGCTTGGTATTCGAAGCGAGGCCAGTTGCTGCCGCGCGGCGGCGAGCATGAATTGCTGCAATCTCGTCCTCGTCGAAGCCGACTTGAGACAGGGCAGCAGACCACGAGGGAGGGAGACCGATATATCTGTTTAAACGGTCACATGTATGCGCGAAAACGAGGCGAGGACACTCACCCCTCGTCGACATGTATGTGGTGCTGTGATACACAAAGTAAGACGGGGTGTTGTCACGATCGGAAGAGGTGCCCACCTGGAAATTCCAAGGCAATGTTATTCCCTCGTCGCCCTCTGCCTTTTCGTGTTCATTTACGCTCGTGCTCCTGCTGACACTGTCGGATGCGCTGGCAGTGTCTGAGAGATCCTTCCTGGATCTGTTCCTCTTGGCGAGGCCGGCGAGCCTGAATACGCCCTTTTTAGGTTTGATGGCAGGCTGGTTCATTGCGTAGGCACTCGAGCTCGCGCCATGCAAACGGTACATGGACGATGAACCGCTCGAGTCGGTGCTCCCCTCCATGGAGGGACTGGCGAGGTAGTCGCCGCCAACGCGACCGAGGGACCTGAGGGAGCGCCCAGAGGCGGAGGGAGCGGGGGACGGTGCTGCGGCGCGTCCGTTGGCTGCGAGGGGGCTGTGTGAGATCCCGAATTCGCTTGGGGTGGCGGGGGAGAGGGACTCTGGGGAGAGGGAGGGGACGAGGGATGCGGCGGAGCGGCTGAAGAAGGACCTGTTGTAGAACGGAGAGGCGTCCTTTGGGGGCGGTGGTGGCGCTGCATCTGCAGGGCGGTGAGCGCTGGGCAGTGAAAATGGCGGGGAACGCACCGGGCCTCAGCTTGAAGACGTTGAGCGTGGAGAAACGAGAGGACGGCTTTTGGGGCGGGTTGAGGAACTGCATGCTGGCGGGAAAGCGACGCGTCCATCCAGTAACTAATCTCCGCCCAGGTTTCACTCCCTCGTCCTCGACACGGAACCGCCACTTTCATTAACCCTTGTTCGTACATATTCTATCAATGCCAGAACCCACTCCACCGACTACTCTCGCCGCTCATCTCCTTTGTCTGTCTCCCCCCCGACGACGGCGGCAGCATCTTCTTGACAAAGTCACGCACAACCTGGCCCAGCCGTCCCCGTTGCGACACAAGCGCGCGCGAACGCCGGGTCGACGCGTCCGCATAACAGAGCGTCGAGACGTCCGCCAGGTAGGAACTACCGTCTTGAGAATACACTGGCGACGTTGGCGTCGATTTGTCTCCTTGCTGTCGGTTGCTGTCGTGGCCCCGCTTCGGTGTTCGCGGCGAGCGTGACGTGTGCTTCTCACCATTCGGTGACGCCGTTTTGGTCGACGCCTTCTTCGATGGCGTCTTGGGGGGCGTCGTCGCCACCCCTTGCAAACCCAGTTCCACGACGCTCCACTTGTCGCTACACCAAAACAATTCAGCGTGGGCCGGGCCGCGGGGAAAGAGAAACGCACGCTCGTTCAAACCACCCCGTCTTCTTCAACTCCATTCTCGCCAGCCGGTCGAGACGGTCCAACGGACTGCTCGTCAACAACTGAGGCCACGTTTAGTCAACCGTCTCAACACGATCTCCTGGCACGAACCATCTTGGTCACATCATACGTCCCATCGTCCTGCACCATCCGTCACCCTCGTCGATCCCGCCTCAGAAACGACGTGCGTACCTGGCGACACACTCTTTCCGGCGATTGATACCGCCTGGACGCGTACGGATACGAACTCGCATGCTCCCATACACTCGCGTCCCCCAGCTCGACCACTTCCACGTCTTCGTCATAGCTGGTGTCGAGCGACGAATCGTACGATCCACACGTCACGTCCTGACACACGCTCTCCTCGCTCGACAGACTCTGCACGTCGTCGTTCAGCAAGCACGGGCATGAGTGAAAGAAACATGGACCAACGGTCAACAAGTGACGCGACTTGACGACGTTCACCACGAACAACACCTCCTTGTCCATCTTGTGCAACGACCCCGGATTGTCAAACGCGTCCGCGACCCTCCCAAGCACCTTCAACGCGTCCTCGGAATCCCTCCCGGCACCACCCGACGAAACAATCGTGTCCATGCGATCTAAGCGGACGTGCCAAATGAAATCGAAACAAGTAAACGTCGGGTGTCGATGATGGGGAGACGGGCTGGACGTTCGTTGGCTGACGAGGACTCGGAGAATTACATACGTATCCGTACCGTGACTGTCAGCCTCCGTGAATACACCTACGACGTCAGCCACAGGAATGTACGGTGGTTCTGGCGGGCGGCGCGTCAAAGGGTCAATCCATTATCCGACGCCGCAGGCCTCTTCAACGGTCTAGCCGCTAGCCCGGACGTTCGACAGCACAGTGCCGAGGCTCTTTGGACGTCACCGTCGCCATGTCTGCACGCGAGCGCTTGAACGCCCAGGGGAAGCGAGACGTGGCAGGCGGACTCCTCGGGTTGAACGGGACACGGGAGGATACGGTGGGGCGTGGATCACGCACGCGCCGACACACATAAAACATGGACAGATTGTATTCTCAGGCTAACCAAAATCCAACAAGTGTCCAATGGTCTACTCCAAATGAAAGCGCGAAAAAAAAAGAATGAAAAAGAATGATCCACGAGTATCAAACCAACACCAGACGCGCC
>JBBPRK010001154.1:0-14507 GCA_038093075.1 Boletus patriciae
CACGAAGTCTATCGATTCACGCTCGACAGTAGGGATGAAATGCGATGCCATGTGCCCACCAATACCCGTCGTTTGTCCAGTAGCATGACCCTGAAACAAATATCAACAGGAGGCGTGAGAACAGTGATGCTGGTACAAACAATGAAGATTCGTGTATGCGTAGCCCTTATATTAGGTCAGTACAAACGATTAAAATCGACAACATGATCACCAACCCATTCAGATCAGCTCGGAGCCCACGGAATATACTCCCGATCGCAGTGGGCTGGTTCTTTTCATCGGCAAGACTCTGATCATATTCGTCTTTCCCCGTCTTGACACGAGGTAATGAGTCTTTGAGGGAAAATGCAACAGTGAAACACCCACATAAATCAGGCTGTACTTGAGCTGTGAACGTGGATTCTTCTTAGTTGACCGGAGTAGTTCTGCCGAAAGTTTCGCATCCACCCTGACATCAACATCCGCTGTGAAGACGGTGAGAGTCACATTCATCTCATGCGATTCTGAAGGAACTGGAGGTTGCAGTTCTTCCGATAGATTTTCGGGCTGTGGGGGTGGCTGGCTCGGGGAAAAGAAATCGCCCTTCTGCCTCCGGGGCCCAACAACCTCGATCGACGGTCGTCTCTCAGTCCCGACTGCATATATTGCATGCATGACTTCCGCTTTGATCGTTATCGCTAGTTAGATTTAGTGGTCACGAAGTAAGGGATCGACACAGCGATGACTTACGATGGGATTGGACCGCTCTTACGTTCATGATGTTCGTGGGGCTAGAACATTTTAGCGCTTCAGGAATGGCAATAATGTGGGCGGCTCCTGGTGACTTCTTGAGGTATCCGATGCGGTACTTGTCGAAAAACACCGCTATATGGTTGATATTGACCATGAACGTGATCGATGATGCAAGGAATCGCATAAAGTCAAATGCGGGGGGTATAGGACCACCCTCTCGCAGCGTCATCTCAAACGTCGTCCACTGGTCTGCAGTTCCCTTTGACGGAAGGTCACCACGACGGACATTCAGCTGACAAATGTTAACGTGAGGGGAAGAATAAGTGCGACGGAGAACACTGATACCTGATCCTTGTTATCCTTCCAATAAAACTGCATTCCATGCCCTGGAACGAAGTTTGAATCATGTAGCCACAAAGATATGAAACAACGTACCTCCGGATGATACAAACGGATTCTCCGTCACCGAAAATAAGCTGTAAAATCCTAATCGAGAGACTGTCCACCAACACGCCCAACGAAAGAGACATTTGGCTCACCGACGCCGAATGCGCCAATCTTCTCCTCGTCAGGATTTCCCTCGGCTAAAGCAGAACAGGACGCATCAGAGAATGGGCATTCGAAACTGAAATATAGAACACGCACCTATCTTCCGTAATCGTGTCCAATCTTGGTCTCTAAAAGTAATGCCATTGTTTTTGAACATCCATTGTGCAACCTTGAGAAGCGGGAAATCGGTGAGAGCGCACGCAAAACATAACACCAAATGGTCGTACATGGGTAGACTTGAGATCAAGGAAGGGTAGATCATCTGAAATATTTCCTTGCTCCCCGTTTTTCCGACGTAGGTATGCGGCAGTCTCGAAACGGATCTCAACTGCGGACGATTGAGCATCATCCGAGTTTTGGAGAAGTTCACGGAATACTGGGGTGGTCCGTACGTTGAGGAATGACCGTAAAATGCAAGAAAGATCTGGAGTCGCTTACCTGTGAATTCGCCCGAATAACGCGCGAGTACTTTGTCGATCAATGCACGTTGGTTGACTTCGACCGACTCATCCTGTCCGGTCAGCCACTGATGTAGTGATCAAGAAGGACCATCACGGGGTGAGGAAGAGGACTATCATCTGAACTCAGCAAGACACACCAACGCATCGCGGTCGCTTGTCATCGTTATGTCTTTCCAGTGCTGGTTTGTACCAGAAAAGCTGGGCGAGCTAGCCAGATGACGGCGGTCTTCCAAGGCGAAATCGAATGGGCGCCAAATTTCGAGCTGCTCACCAGCTGAGCAAAGGGCTTTCAGTGCTGAGCGCTCTCTCAGTCAGGCCTACTAGGGCCTAGGTCAGGCCCGATCATTTGCGCACCAGAGTTTCTAAGTCACGAGGTCTCTAAGTTTGGAAGACAATTTAGACGGAGCCCGACTCGGAACTGGTGTTCCCACACCACAAGCAATGGCCCAATGCCCTCAAAACTGGTCCGGCTGTGAAAGTTCGTCTCTTGGGACTCGCTCTTGTAATTCAGAACTCTTACTTGTAAGCATGAGGTGTCCGGTGACAGTGTTTTGCTGCACGTGGCTTGAACTATGATTGCGAGCTGTCTCGGGTATCTCCATGCAAACCGCAGTCACGGTGTTGCAGTAACGGAGCAACCCATAAGCACACGAACAAGTGGCTTGGTGCTAGACGAGAGTAAACCCGGTGAAGGACTTCAGCGCAAAACATAAAATGTCTTCCTCCGACAACTTGAGAGAGACGCACCAACCGGCGAGGTGTGCACATATTTAATAACACATGACATTCTGATATTCCACAATGCAAGTAGTACATCACGCTCGAGTCGCTGCGTGAGTCCTTGTCATTCCCGACTTTCCGATTCTGTCCTGCCTGTGGACACGGTCTTGGGTATGTCAGCCAAAGACTTGTAAACCCAGCCTAAGTCGCATCAATAGCAATGATAGTCACCAACCCCGAAGCTACTCATCAGAAATGCTTGCGGGACAGTGAAAGGACTTGCATTTTCCTGCTGAAATCAATGGATTCCCCTGAAGCTAGCTGAGTGATAAGGTGGTTGTCGAGGACATCAAGGACACTGGCGGCAGCCAGATGCTGGTCAGTGGTGATTCAATTTGACCTCGAGTTTCTGTTTTTCCTCCTGGTTCATACAACAATTTTCCTGTCTGAATAGACTTGTGAAAAGCATAGTAAAAAGTACCATAGCTAATAGAATGGAATGAGGAGTCAATTCCAACAAGAGGTCCAAGACTGCCCAAACAAAGAACTATCAATGTCAATGTTGGAAATCCTGGCAGAAGATATCACTAAAGAATGGAAAGGAAGATAAAAGGTGTTCCTGTTCCAAGGAGTCATCCAGCCAAAGCAATTGCCATTAGATGATTGAATCCAGTTATCCTCCTTGTGTAAACCACCAAAGAAAACCAGTTCTCGAGCCTTCCACACTTTGATGAAACAATCTCTGGACCCAGTGACAAGATGATTGCCATCAGGTGAATAGGCAATAGAGTTGACCCAACTTGTGTGCCCCTGGAATGGACCTGCCACAGACTGACCAGTGATTGCATCCCAAATTCTAATGGTCTTGTCCCAAGAGCCAGAGACAATATGGGTCCCATCAGGTGAATAGGCAACAGAAGTGACACCATCTGTATGACCCTGGAATGGATCAGCCACACACTCACCAGTGGTGGCATTCCAAACCATAATGGTTTTGTCCCATGAACCAGAGGCAATGTGGCTCCCATCAGGTGAATAGGAAACAGAGGTGACACCATCTGTATGCCCCTGGAATGAACCAGCCACAGACTGGCCAGTGGTTGCATCCCAAACCCTAATAGTCTTGTCTCCTGAGCCAGAGACAATGTGGGTCCCATCAGGTGAATAAGCAACAGAGTTAACCCAATTTCTGTGTCCCTGGAATGGACCTGCCACACATTGACCAGTGGTGGCATTCCAAATCCTAATGGTCTTATCCCAAGAACCAGAGACAATATGGGTCCCATCAGGTGAATAGGCAACAGAGGTGACCCAATTTCTATGCCCTTGGAATGGACCCACCACAGACTGACCAGTGGTTGCATTCCAAACCCGAATGGTATTGTCCCTTGAGCCAGAGACAATGTGGGTCCCATCAGGTGCACAGGCAACAGAGGTGACACCATCTGTGTGCCCTTTGAATGGACCTGCCACAGACTGACCAGTGGTTGCATCCCAAACCCTAACAGTCTTGTCCAAAGAGCCAGAGATAATGTGGGTCCCATCAGATGAATAGGCAACAGAGGTGACATAGTGTGTATGTCCATGTGGGGTCTGAACTTCTGCTGGCCCACTGGCTGGATGTCCAGAGGTAACTGAGACATGCTTTTGGAAATGGTCAACCCACAGTTTGGGAAGTGGAGAGCTGGATGATGTCTGGGGCATGGCTGATAGATAGAGGTGGGGGGTGGATTCTCTCAGGACAGGAGCAGATACTTGGATGAATTGGAAAGCCTCTGATGCCAGTATAGCAATTTCTTCACCCTAGTATTATCACATTAGGTTTCACTCCTCACCATCATAATTGATCTTACCTCAGCCCATTTTCCTAGGATGGTGCAGGTCTCTAGTGCAGATGAAATAGATGAAAGTGGAGAGGAGAGGGAGAGGAGGCTGATGGCTTCAAGCCAGTAGGGGAACATGTCCTTGAAGAAGAGAGTGACCTCATTCAACATGGCTGGTGCACAGTCGACATCTTGCAAATGGTCCATCCAGTAGTGGCACGAGTATGCGAGGTAGGGAGGAATGGCCTTGTTCACCCGGTTTGGCAGATCGGGGACCGCAGTGTTATAGACCCGAGAGTCCTTGAGGTCACAGATGTTGAACCTCAGCATATCTCGCATACATGCCAGTAATGCTTGTCCGAGACAAAGAGAATGCTGGGGTTGAATGTGGACATGGAAAACTGAACTGCGGGTGTTGTCCAGTAAAAAGTCACGGAACGAGGTATGAAGTGGACGGATCGGCTTTTCTTCATCAAGCACCCCGTCCAGCAACGATCCCAAAGGTTCGATGATATCTCGGATACTCAGACGTCCGGCGAAGAGAGTAGAGAGGGACGTGATGGATAGTGGTTCTTTGAGGGCAAGTACAACAGCCATCACCTCTCGGAAGTCGCACCGAGCAACATCCAACGTAAATTGTTGCTCGAGAATGGTCTGGTAAAGCTTGTCTAGCTGGTGGACACCTTCACTGCTGTCGGCTTGTACTAGTAGCTCAAACCGCTTGCGCAAGTTGAGCCCCACAGCGCCATCTCCTCGAATGAAATTACATGCAGTGGAGGCCCATTGAAAGAGGCTCTGGGAATGGTGGACGAGTAGTGGACACCACTTCTGGTCCGGCCAGTAAGACTCGAGTTCAGTATATCGATTAAGCATGTGACGGATGAACTTCTGTATATCGTCGTCGACGATATGCTGGGAGATGTCACCCATTTGTTTACGGATGATCTGGGGGCCAGGCGGAAGCTCGCCGAGGATGTCGCTTTCCGGGCGAGCAGTGATGAGGAAACGAAGATTTCTCGGGAGAGCATCTTGGGCAATTTGCTCAGAGATGGCATGTAGAAGCTGTCGGCGAGTAGCTTGATCCCCACTTTCGTCAAGGGCGTCGATGACGATGACTAAGGGCCCGATAGCGTCAATGTGCTCGCTAGGTTCGATGATTAGCCTCTCGACTTGCTCCATGGGGGATTGAGACGTGCGAAGCGCTCGATTGTCTTTCACGACCAGCCAGAGGGCGGATTTGTACTGTGGATCGTGATCGGAGAGGTCACGTGCGATAGTGCTGAAAAGATTTCTCGGGTTGCGGTTCGCGGCGTCAGTCCTGGAGAAGCAATATGACGAGCCCAGCCGCTCTTGCCCGTCATACAGTTGAGCGATCGAGTGAGCTACCGCAGACTTTCCCGATCCAGCGACGCCAGTCACGAGGCAAACTCGCGGGGCATCTTCGTCGGCATTGTTGAGAACGTCAAGAATTTCTTCGAGAAAGGACTCGCGCGTCCCTGGCAGGCATCCCTTCTCTCGTTCAAACCTAGCGCCGCACGCGTATGGCATGTCGTTCAGGTCAATCGATTCCGCTGTATGCCAGGTTCGTAAACGTCTGACTGCAGTCTCAGGACATCGGACCTACCAGTACGTTCCACGACGTTCATCATACGAACGACGGTGACCCCCGTTTGCACTGCAACACCGTCCACCAGCGCGGTTTTGAGTCGTCTGAACTTGTTTTCGTAGCCAGTAATCCTTGTATCGATATCAGAGATCGTGTACTTTGCTGTCCGAATCCCTAGATACGGAAATAAGTGGTGGCCACTATGAAGCCAGCAGTAACTGACAGAAGTTCTTTTGTTTGGCGTATTCGGTGATGAAGTACCCGCACTCCGTCACCTGCTGAATCAGTAGCGTGATAGTCTTGATGTGCTCTTTGATCGCCTTCAAGGGCTCGGCATCATGAACGAACATCCAGACGTCGCTCATCGTGCCTACTAAGCGGATTATCTGGTCGTCCCGATTTTTCTGGTTTACAAGCACCTGTATGAAGCATAATCAGCGACCAACGATTACACGGAGGTCGAGCAACGGACGGACCCGGTTCGCAGCTGATATAACGGACCAAGCCAGCGACATATACGGGTGAATCTATATGGCATTCAGACCGTGAAGGGGTCGAGACTCTGAACATCAAATACCTGTGCAAAGCCGTCCACAATCTTGTTGAAGAGCTCCATCCTCTGCAACAGAACGCCCCACGTGGTCTCGAACGTCTGCACATCGGTCATAACGGTTGTGCCGGTATCGGCCACTAAATTGAGAAGCCCGACGGCTGCAGGGGCGGAGCTCAGGGGGTTGACCGCAGTCGCCCTAGGGACAGCGTCTGTAGCTTGACATTCGTCCGCATTACCATCCCCACGTGGCTCAGCGGTCAACGCAAACTTGATCGTAATCCCCGAAAGCTTGGATCCATTGGGGAAGCGAAGAGTATCTTCATGTACTTTGATCGAAGAGTTCGGGTCAGTAGAACATGTTATACACAATATCTTCGTACCGCCATCCTTCAATTTCCCCAATACCCCTCCGATAGTATCAGTGAGCCTTCCAACCAGTGCGTTCCTTTTGAAGGAGCGTTTTCGGTAGACATTTACGAGGAGGGTGGAGTGATCATTTGCGTCACTGACAATATTCAGTTCCCCGGCGTACGGGAAAGAACGCGTACCCACAAATAGAAATTTTCATTCCAAGAGGTGCAACATTTTGCCTCCTTTACGGTGTTTGTTGACCGCAAGGTGTCGCCTATGGTAAATTGGACGTAGTATTGTCTCGCAACCGGGAGTTTTCGCGGTGCTGGAGTGCGAAGCTCGATGTCTGAAAGAAAGCTAAGTCGCGCGGGGTAAAAGGTGCAGCGTTACAACCCCACCTTTGATAGTGATTGTTTTCGCCCTAGAACCACGTTCAGCGCATTCTCAATGGGATTATGAAGATAGTACACACCCGATACTTTGAGCTGGATTGGCTGTATTCATAGTGAAGGTGGTAAATATACGATGACCAGAAGGAGAGAGGTAGTAGTGGGTGTACGAGCCCGGAGTTGTTGAACCCTAACATGCGGTTGCCATGCGGTAGTATAGGTGCCGCAACGGCATCCACCTCGGACCTCGGTTCGCAATCCCGAGTTTTGACTACATATTGGGATAAGGACTGTCCCTTCTTCTGTCAGTGATCCATCAGGGTAGCGCAGCCTAATACCTGTTCTTGTCTGTCAAGATTAAGATTCGAGAACGAACGACCGGCGCCGCCTAATCCGGGTGTGCCACGAGACGGCGGATCCTGAGTACTCAGTACTCAATCCCGAGGCAAGTCTACTAGCACTGAGCGCCCGGGAGAACGTTGAACCACAATGATCTTAGGCCATGAGGGACCCGAAACAAGGTATGTACTACGTGCAGCCCATTGACATAGTGGTTACACTAGTTTGAACGCCTTCTTAGATATTTGTGTCTCACGGAAGGCAACATTCACAATCCGCCGCGGTAAGGACTATTATGTGTTGGCGACCAGTATGATCGAATTTCAATAGTACCGTTCATTGAATGAACGGATCTACAGGCTCGGTCATGTACAGTCATTGATCATAATCACTCTCTAACGCGCACGCCCAGCTCGGAAGCACATAAGTGATGATGGAAAACAAATGCGAAAGAGGGACTAACACCTAGATATCGGAAGCATAACCTTGTTATTACAAACAATGAGCTGCAAATGATAGTGGTCGTCGTAGTGCCAGAGACGACCAGATCTCCGCCGCTGAAAGTTGCTTGGATCAGCGAAAACAGCCAAGGGAAGGCAAACTTGGCAACCTGGAAGAAGGGAATAACAAGATAAGTGGAAGGACACGGTTGCACCCAACCATGAGCCACTGGCACCACCACATGTGAACTCTGCCCTTCAACTCGAATCCTATGTGATACCCCAACAAACAACAGCCATCCTTGAAACTTAGATTAGACATTGTCTTGTCCAGCGTCTTTTCAATCTTCTACCAGTCAGACCGACGCCGGATGAACTCGTAAACGCCCTGCGTGGGTGTGAGCAGTATATCACCGCCGAACGGTGGGTGCGGAAAGGAGCAGGAACCGGAACCGGAAACACGTGCCTTCGGCCGATACGCGCGTCCATACCGCGGAATACCCCAGACAATCTCTTCGAGATCTTTTGTACCTTTGCCGACAATGACGTGCCTGGGCATCTTCAGGCGGTCGAAATCCACGTTGATGCTGGGTAAGTTACCTTGAACGGACGACCAAGGGCAAAGTGTGAAAACGGACGTGGTACGCCAATGGTACGCATTCAGATCCGAAAGCCGCCGTTGAAAGAACCGATCTGGCGATTGATATGAGTATCCTACGCATGTCGCATACGATCTGCAAGTTCACGTCAGAAAATACGCATGGGCACTCCATTCACCCTGAGTCGCGCGAACACGCACGCCCACAACCATGTCCCGATTTCCTGATAGAACACCTCGAGGACCCCTCTACTCGTACCTCCCCTTACAGTCCAGCTCTCTGCACCGGATCATTCGCGCCAGCCCTCGGGCGGACGGAGATTGAGCGGCGTCTTCAGGTGGGTGGTATGCCCAGGGCTGCCAGGTCAATGTCTCGATGATGTGGTCGAGCTGCCGTGGGTACGAGAGGCACAAGGAATGACGGCGTCGTCAGTCGCAACGTGCCGTGAGCGTCCCGACGCACCTGGTTCATCAACACCTTTGTCCCAGCATCCCCAGCATTCAATCCCGGGGCGACACGATTGTGGAGCGTATTGCCAAAACACCTCTTCTCCACATACCTGCGTTTAAAAACCGGTCCTGGCGATGTGTAGCGCCTGCAACGTGCGACCTGAGAATTTGCGTTTGGATTTAGATTGGGGTTGAGGTTGAGGCCTTGAGGGATGGTCAACGTACACAAAGGGAACAACGATCGTCGCAGCCACGTACTATTTCGTTATCGAAAGACAATGCCTGGAACAATGTAGAATGACTTACATTACGGGCCCCCGTGCAACGTGCCTCGCGCCGAATGCGCCCAACATCATGCAGAACATCTCGGGTGCCCAGCGAGACGTCGGGGGAAGTGATTGAAGGTCGAGCGCCTCGATGGACTGTGGTGTCCCTGTAGAACGCGTCGCGGTCTTTGTACTCGCAGCGTCTAAGTAGACTGGTTGGACAAAACCACCGCGTCCGAGTCGAACCCACCGGCCATCTTTGCGGCTCACCGGCGTGTTCCGGGCCAACACCAACACCAGCGCCGCCTTCCTCACCACCGTCCTTTTCAAAGCTCTCGTACGTATGCCAGCCCGGCTCCTCTTCCCCCCGCACCCGCACCGTAGACACCACTACCACTCCCCGCTCGCCGCTGCGGATTCAATAGCGCGACCCCCTGGCGCCGACGGCCCGCAGGACGATCGTTGTCACCGCCAGCCTCAAGAGCACATCCGTAGGGGACGCGAGCACGGCGCGTTTCGTCACGGATCGTCAGCGCGGGATTCTGCGCGCCGAGGAAGCGAGTTCGAGCTTGGGCGGCCTGTCTCTGTGCATGACGGTCGGCGGTGACCTATCGTGCGACGCAAGAAGTAGCGTGAGCCTCGATGGACAGCACGGCGTCCAGGGTGAATAAGGTCGTCGACTAGGCTCAGTTGATAGCTCCCTTTCGGTGGATCCTCAGAAGCGTTGGTTCGCGAGAGGTTCGTCAGCGATCGCAGTAGTCCAATGAGTGATCCTGACAAGTTCATAGCCAATCTACAGCTTGTCTAGGGCTTAGTGCGTCATGCAGTGAATCCAATGTGCGTCTGCCACAATTGGGCCTTGCGATTAGCATTGTGGTTTCGAGCCCTTAGCCCCATTCCGATCCCCGTCACATCTCTTCGGAGAGATCCGCAGGGGTGCGTGCCCCATGAGCCCAGACATACTCTGTTCACTTGAAGGCGACTCTGTATCCTCCACCAACTTCTCCCCTTCTCGCAAACAGGGTATGTATTCAAACTCTCAGAATACGAACACCTTTTTTGATATCGATGTCCCGTTGTCCGGCAGGCGCCATTTCTCCTGTCAGCATGTTCAGAGCCTCCTCGGTATCACCAACGGACAAGGAGGCACACACGCCTGTAGTCCAGGCGGAAGATTCGAGGCAACCAAGCAAAGCTCTTCAGGTAGGGGAACAGTTTGTGAATAAGGATATCGCGGACTCACCTTCGGACATTGGTCGACATCTGTTCAGAACTCATCTTCGGGACCTGCATCCCTGGCTAAGGTCCAGGAGGGAGACGGGGTCCAGTATACTGAGGTAATGAGACAGTTGCCAGAGGATCTACTTGATTCACACTGATTTCCAATAGCAAACCGACTTGCCTGAGGATGAAGAGCGTGTCGAGGCTATCCCCAGTTCACCAGAGGTGATCCACTATACCTTGGAACCAGGTAAGAGTTAGGAAGTCGAACTTTTATCATGGTCTCACCCTCTTCACGTATTTCGCAGAAACCGACTCAGAAATCGTTGATTCGGGGTCCGAACGGGTGGGGCAGACCGTTACCTATGTTACTACCACCAAAACCGGTTTCGAACGGAAAGGCACAGATGTCCGGAACGCGGAAGGGGCCGCCACCGCGGGAGATAGCACTCCCCAACCTGGGAAAGATGTATACACCACGACAACCCGGCCCTCTTCTGGCCAGTCTCCTGACATCTACTCCACCTCAAAGGCCGTCGAACCTCGACGGTTTCCGAAGAAGTCAAAACCCATCCAGAATCCCGCATTAGAACAGCGCCTCCAGATACAGCGTTTGTATCGCGAAGAGAAGGAGCCCATGTTTGACCTTGTGACGACTGAGATGCGCCTCTGGGAGGAGCAGTTCGAAGCATTTCAAACGGAAAACGCGAGGCTTCTGCGGGAGTTGTCCATTTTGACGTCTCAAATTCAAAATGAGGAAGGCGGACACTCTCCTACCATCTACTCTGCCTCAAAGGCTGCCGAAGACCCTTGGCGTTTTACGGAGCCGTTAAACCCCACGCACGATTCCACACCAGAACAGCTCCTTCAGATGCAGCGCTTGCATCGCGAAGAGAAGGACCACATAGTTGACCCCATGACGGCTGAATATGAGGAATACAAACGCTCCTGTGAAGAGCAGATCGAGGCGCTTCGGACGGAAAACGAGAGTCTTCTGCGGGAGTTGTCTACTTCCGCTTCTCAGATCACCCTGCCCCAGGTCCAGCTTAGTTCTAGCGGTGACAACCATCCAGGAGCCGCACTGGAGCACGACAAGGGAGATTCTGCTATCGCCACTACTATCACCACTGTCGCCACCCGAATCGAACTGTGGAAGAATTCGGTCACAAAGAATCAAGGACAAATCACCATCTCGAACAAGGAACTGGACCAGCTCTTGTTAGACCTGTCCACCACATCTTCTCAAATGACCGAACTTCAGCAGAATTATGCTGGGCTGTCGAGAGACCTTAGCGCTGTCCGCTACGAATTGGAGGTGACGTCATCGCTCCGGGACGAGAGAGATCGCACTATTGTCACGCTCACAGCCGAAGCCGCTCAGTGGAAGAATGAGGATGCTGCGAAAGCACAGCAGATCACGGCTGTACGCCAGGACAACGAGGCGCTTCAGCGCGATCTCTCCGCCGCTTCCTCTCAAACAGCTGAACTACAACAACGTCACGACGCGCAGTCAAGAGAGCTCGGTTCTGCGCGCAATGAGCTGCAAACCAGAGCGTCGTTGATCGAAGAGAGGGATCATACGATCGCCTCCTTAATCGCCGAGGTTGCTCAGTTGAAGCAGTCAGATGTCACGAAGGGAGAGCAGGTCGCCACTGCACGCCGAGACTCGGAGAAGCTTCGGGGGGACCTCTCTGCCTCCACATCCCAGATAGCGGAACTCCAGGAGCGCTACGGCGCGCAGTCCAAGGAGCTCGGCTCTGTTCGGATCGAACTCCAAGCCAACAAGTCCCTGGTCGAGGAGAAGGATCGCACAATCACCACCCTCGCCGCCGAGGTCGCCCAGTGGAAGTTGGCAGATGCCACCAAGGCAGAGCAATTCGCCACTGAACACCGAGATACAGAGAAGCTTCAGCGCGACCTTGCAGCCTTCTCCTCCCAGACAGCCGGTCTCCAGAAGCGCTATGATGCACAGTCGAAAGACATCGTTACTATTCGCACTGAGCTCCAAACCAAGACGTTGCTACTTGCGGAGAGGGAGCACACCATTTCTTCCCTTACCGCCGAAGCCGCCCAGGCGAACCGCGAAGATAGCGCAAAAGCGGACCAGATTGCGACTGCGCGCGGGAATCTGGAGCAGCTTCGGCGCGAACTCTCCTCCGCCTCAGACCGATTCACAGAGATCCAGGAGCGTTACGTGGCGCAGTCACAAGAACTCAACTCCGTCCGCGACGAGCTCCGCCAAATCGAACTGTACTCCTCCGTGATAAATCCGGGCCAACGCAAACCATCCAAAAGCGCCGTTGCACAGCAGATCGCTCGTGCGTTGGAGGAGAAGAACAAGCAAATGAAGGAACTTTGCGATGACCTCGCTGCGGCCACCTCGCGGAACACGGCGCTTCAGAAGTCGTCTGAGGAAATGTTGAGCGAGGTCAGCGCTGTCCGTGACCAACTCAGTGTGCAGGCGTCGCGGCACGAGGGTACCACCGCCTCTCTCACTGCTCAGGTCGAGCAGTGGAGGCGTGCCGATGCCATGAAGACAGAGCAGATCGTGTCTCTCTGCGAACAGGTCGAGAAGCTCCAACAAGAGCTTTCCACTTCAATCTCCCAACTCGCTGGGCACCAGAGCCGTTACGAGGCGCAGTCAAGCGAGTTCATCGCTGTGCGCAACAAGCTCCAAGCCACAACGTCGTCCAGCGAAATCAAAGATCGCACTATTGCCTCCCTCACCGCCGAGGTTAATCAATGGAAGCTTGCCGATGTTAACAAAGCGGAGCAGATCGCGACTACTCTCAAGCAGGTCGAACAGCTTGAGCGAGATTTGTCTGCTTCCGCTTCTAAACTCGCGGAGCTTCAGGGTCGTTATGAGGCGCAGTCGCACGAGTTCACCTCTGTGCGCAGCGAGATGCAGGCCGGTAAGTCGCTTCACGGTGGCAAAGATCACGCCCTTACCTCTATTACCGCAGAACTCGACGGATGGAAGCGTGCGGATGCTACCAAGGCAGAGAAGATCGCGACTACCGTCAGGCAGGTTGAGAAGCTTCAGCGAGACTTGTCCGTTTCCACTTCTCAACTCGCTGAGCTCCAAGGCCGTTATGAGGCGCAGTCGTATGAGTACACCTCTATGCGCAACGAACTCCAAACTTCCTCTGAAGACAAAGATCGTACAATCGCTGCTCTCACTGCGCAAGTCGAGGAATGGAAACATACAGATGCTTTGAAGGAAGAACGTATCGTGACTATTCGCCAGCAGGCTGAAGATCTCCAGCGGGAATTGACCTCTACCACCTCCCAAGTCGGCGGGGTGCTGCAACGTTACGAGTTACAATCGAGGGAACTCAGTTCCCTCCGAGACCAACTCCAAAACACGGAGTCGGGCAATGATCATTATGTCTCTTCTCTCCTCTCTCAAGTCGAAGAATGGAAGCGTTTGGATGCCATTAAAGGGGATGAGCTTATGACCGCTCGCAAGGACCTCACACAGCTCCATCGCGACCTGGCCACTGCATCCTCCCAAATCGAGGGTTGGAAACGCTCAGACGCCACCAAAACGGAGGAGCTCGCCGTCGCACAGAAGGACATCGAGGCACTCCGTCGCAACCTATCCATTTCATCCACTCAGATCGTCGAGTACCAGCAGCGCTATGCGGCGCAGTCGGCCGAGCTCACGTCTCAAATCGAGCAGTGGAAGCGTTCGGATGCCGATAAAGCAGAGGAGCTCGCCACCGCGCGCAAGAAAGTTGACCAGCTCCAACACGACCTTTCCACTATGGCGGTCCGATTGCACAGATAATCAGAGATTCAGAGCCCAACAAAATGTAGAGCGGTTGTGCCCGGTGAAGACTGTATTACCAAAGCTATATTCGAATCACGCTCGCTGTACCCACGCATGTAATTTTTTCGCTTGCTGCTGCGTTACTAGCCTGTAGAACCTCGATCTGACCGGTCTGACCCTTCAGTGGAACCTCCACAACTGGCATCAACTAACGTGCAGATATATTACATTCCGATA
>JBBPRK010001155.1:0-14503 GCA_038093075.1 Boletus patriciae
AGGATGGGAGGCGCGGGGGAGTCTTGCAGAGAGGGCTGCCGCGCAGGCTAGTTTCTGAGTCCCGCGATACCTGCACTAAGTATGACCTCCGGATCCGACGTGTGAAAGTGATCGACGAGCCAAAAACGATGGATGTATTACCCGCTTTTGGCTTTGCCGGGGGTCAATCCACTAGTCACGGTCATGGACAACTTGAATTATCAAACAAGAGACCACATAAGTAATGATGCCTGCCCCCCTGGCACAATGTCGGCACAAACTCTCATTCACTCATGCATATCGGTCTTGCAACTGGATTGTCTGTGCAGAAAGCGGGTCATCACGTCACCGTTTTTGAGCAACGTCACCCGGATGGGCCTTGTCGAAGGTAACCCGAGCTCATGTTTCATCCGCTAGGTCAACCGACGAGTGTTGAAAAGGCGTTCGGTCTACCCCGACCATGACGCAAATCCTCAACGACTGGGGTATTGGCGACAAGCTCTCCAGAATATCAATCCGGATCATGCAGATGACATTTCTTGACGGTGTGTTACAGTCCCGTGGCTTATGGATTCGCAGACAGAGAAATTTACATTTTATATGGTGATGGGAGCGGAGGTCGGATGGTGAAAAGTGCCACTGAAGTCATAGTGCTGAGCTGGTATCATAAATGAGGTTCGGCATCAGTCTGCCGACCGACTCCAGGCCTTTCGTGGAAGCAACAGCGAGGCGCAAACGCCAACGCCAACGAGCGACAGTAGGTAATAGTACACAAACCACGCATGCTCGGGAGTTTTGATAGAAATCGAAAACATGGATGTAGCCGAAGCGGGTCCGAGGGAGCGTATGATCGAAACAATCAGCTGAGCGATTCCGTTGGTAGCTCCGAGAGAAGCTCGGTTAGGGGAGGCCGCTGCGATATAGATGAAGATGCAAGCTATAGACACGTCAATTAGTACTGTGGACTTATGCTAGCGGATGACAACTCACAGTACCCCAAATTTAATACCACCGCAGCGGCGAATTGCACCCCGAGCAGGGACCAAACCATCCAACCCAATCCCCGGGCTCGAGCGACAGCGTTGATCAATGGAAAAGCAAGAATCACAGGAATGCCGGAAGCCACAGCGACAGAATAAATAACCTTGGACCCAAACCGAGCATGCAAATCCGCAAAGAAGAAGATCTGGAACAACCCGTTGACCACGCCATAGACGGAAAGGACATTGCCAATACGTGGCGGATCGAGACCAAGTCCCCCAAGCTCTGTCGGTGTAGCAAGGAAGAGCGGTTGTACGGCTCGGAACGCGATGTCTAGTAGAGCGAGAGCTGCATAGTTTCCCGCTGCGACGAGTACACGTGGTACCAAGAGCGCGCGCAAAGGTAGTGGATCTTCAGCCTCCTTCCTAGGTACCTCTATATTTATATTCTCATTCTCCGGTGTTTCACGGGGAGAGAGGGGTGTGGGCGGTATACTCTTCACGGCAGGTTTCTTGCTAAACTTGGCCGTGATCAACTGACCGAGCGGGACGCGGTGAGGAAGAGTCTGGTGACTACCTTCAGCTGGGCAGTGAGGGAAATCGGTGTACAGTATACTAACCTCTTTCAAGAACAAGAAGGCAACAAACCAGGCAAAAGCGGAAAACATCGCAGGCACGGCGCACGCCAAGAGATAAGGATACGTCTTGAATAAGTCCCAATCTCCAAAAACGTCTGGGAACCGATCAATAGGCTTCGATAACGAACCACCAATATAAGGGCTACGCATATGATATGCACTCAAATGAGCAGGATTGCAAAGGATTGCAGCAAAGGACTAACCCTATGGTAGAGCCAGTGCACCATGCCATGGGCATATAAGCAAACGCCTGTGCGAGATTTGTGGAGTCTGTAATCTCTATCATCATGCTCTTTATGACACCTATATTCCCATTTAAGGCGCCATTGAGGGAACGACTAAAGGAACATGGATGTCGTCACGGTTTTGGAGAAAAGTGCATAACAAGAGAGAAAAGCACCTCATTACTAATCCCCAGAAGGTCTTCGATAAACCAAAGCAGTACATTGAAGCAGATAAGCCGAATAAACCCGTTCGGATGACAGGTTTTCGACCGATACGGTCCGATAAGCGACTCCAGTGCAGCACAGTGAGGGCTTGCGTCGCGAAGAATAACGAATGCTACGGCGTTAAAAGTTGACATGAGGACCTGAAATGAATGGAGAAATCATGAAGATGCACCAGCAGTCCCACATAATATCCAACTTGCGTTTCGTCGCCGTTCGTAATGCCAATGTCCCGTATTAGCTTGAAAGGGAGGCGATATGAATGAGAATGTGCAAGGCGGTAAACGACAAGACAAACCTGAGGGGCAAAAGGAGCGATGACTTGGGCGGCGAGCGGCTCCGAGAGCTGAAGGAATATAATGATAGAAAGTTGACGCCAGGGCAATGGTGTCCTGCCCTTCTTCTGTTTCTGAGCCTGCAGGAGTGGCGTTTCCTCGTCTGTCTCCTGCGAGGACATGGTGGGTCGTAAGAAAGAGTAAATTTTGTGAGGAAGGGAGAGGCTTCAGCTTAGCCGATCACGGTCGGTCCAAGTCCAAGATTCTGCGTATGAACCGAAATTCGAACCGTCATCTCCGGATTTTATATTTAGATTGAACATGATCGGGATCTCTGAGCTTTCTGGGTACATTCTGCGCGAACTTATCTGGAAGATTCTTGTTTGAGGTACTCGGATTAGAACAGAGTGACTCACCAGTTGCGTGAGTTACCAATATACTTACAGATTATCTTGCTTGGCGAGGGGTCTCCTGGGGTCATAGTGAAGTGACGAGAATGGTACTTCCGCAGGCTAGCACAATCATCGACGTAAAATTACTTCACCGAAATCGGTTTGGAATCTGATCAACGATTAGTTCCGAGGCCCTAAAATGCGGTTGAAAAACAACACCAGACGTAATGTGACAAGCTCGGTTACCTAGATTTGAACCCCGTGCTCGCTCGCATTAAAAGCCAAATTGTCCAGCGGTCACATGATGGTTGCACCGAGTCACTCTGTTCAAGACTTGGTTCAAGTTATTGACTCAGTTATTGCTTTCCACGAGACCACAGGCTATTGTCTCCAAAATTTTTGGTATGGTTGTTTATGCGAATAAGTAAGGTTATTCCAAGTGCCTCCCGACCATCTTGTCAACAGGTGCGCCCATAAATTTGGGTGATTCGGGCGCTCCGCGACCTTAGTTCAAACCATACTGGGTCGCACCGATACCATCCCTTTGAAACGTCGTGTTTGGTATGCGTCAGCGGTCAGTGGTCACCGCGTTATCCGCCGATCAGTACTCAGTGCCGACTGGCATGTATCGTAAGTTTTGCTCCCTCCGTTTCCTGGGAGGTGTAATTGTAGTTTATGCCATACTTACCGAAATGGGGACCCTCAGGTTTTTTTCTGGCCAAGCCCTGGTGGGATACCGGCGAAGCATCATGGTGCTATGTACTAGCGGAAATGGCGTGCAATCAAGTACGCAATTCATCTTATCAACTGTTAGGTGTGCTCATAAATCTGAATGATTTGGGTGCTCCGCTGGTCCCCCCTTGCCTCCTTGCGGTTTAGTGTGTTCATATGACGTCCGGTGTCGCCATTGTCAACACAAATGTCGTACTACCTCACCATTCTTGCATAGTTCAAGTCACCATTTTGGACCCCGTCAACATGAAGGGTGACCCTTCACTGGCACTCCGCAGCCTCCCAGTGTGCTCACCCATGGTATGAACACGTCACCGTCGAGCCGAGCTGCTTAGCAGCTAACTCCATAGAGAACAAAACAACGTAATCCTCCGACTTGTGTCCGACGTCCCAGAACAACCCCGTATAATGGAGCAGAAGAACGCTAACGATCGGAGATACCGTGGGAAATGTTGATAGTTTCTGTGAATACAGACGAAACACCCTATGCTGCCGTGGTGTAGTTGAGCAGGATGTCGCTATGTACGATCGATCTAAATCTGATCAAACATCAGTTCCGCGGCCGTAATGCTGGGCGACAAGATGGAACCATGAAGTAGCCGATCAACTTGCTCGGTTCACTGCGCAGACCTGTTGAATCGAAATAGAAAATTTGTATTGCACTACACCAATTCTAATCTGATTGACGAGACGCCATTGGTCGTTCGATGAAAAGAAGCATATCGCCCAACTGCGATGTGCTTTGACTCGTGGTCTCGGAGCACTGTTGGCTCGTCGCATGAAAGCGGGTCCAAACCGTGGCGACTAGTCCGGATTCAGATGTGGGACCGTTACAGAGCCAACGTCGACCGTCCTCGCCGAAGTTGCCTTGCACGGTGCAACATGCTCACCTTACGCTGACCTCCATTGGAGTCTACTTGTCCAAATCGGACTTGGTCCTTGTTTCCTTCCCTTCTTCCCTATTCGAGCACCACCAATGAATCGTTGAACGATTGCAGCGGCGTCTCGCCAATCAGACTAGAATTGGTGTTGGTGTAATACAAATTTTCTAATTCGGTAATTCGGTTTAACCTCTGTGCAGTGAACCGAGCAAGTTGACCGGCTACTTCATGGTTCCATCTTGTCGCCCAGCATTGCCGCATCATAGACTAACCACATTCAGCATCACTTCTCGATAGCATCACGGAAGCCCCCGATCTTGATCTTGGTGAGCTGATATCGATAGCGCCTGATCAATTTTAGGTTGATCATACATAGCAACATCCTGCTCAGCTACATCACGGCAGCATAACCAACAATGTATGTGGTTTTTGTGTCAGTACTCACAGAAACTACTAGTATCAACCTTTTTCACGATATCTCCGATCGTCGGCGTTCTCGTTCTTCTGCTCTGTTATACGGCATTATTCTGGAACGTCGGACGCAAGTCGGAGGGTTACGTCGTTTTGTTCTCTATCGGGTTGGCTGCTGAGCAGTTCGGCTCGACGGTGGCGTGTTTACATCACGGTGGATGAGAGCAGGAGGCCATGGGGTGACAGTGAAGGCTCACAGCGACCGAAATTGACGAGGCGGCGGCGCTCTGGACGTAACGTGAAAAACACTAGACTGCAAGGAGACAAGGGGGACCAGCGGAGCACACAAATCATCTAATTATGGGCGCACCTTTGTACAAGATGAATTGCGTCCTTGATTGCACGCCATTTCCGCTAGTAAGTGTTGAAATTACGTTGTTAAGTTTCTATGGATTTTTGAATGAGCCCAGTTAGGACCTAAATCCATAGACTTGACAACGTAATTTCGACCAGTGCTGCGGTGGGTTTGTCGTTTATTCTCGCCATATCGACAGGTTATGGATGATAGTCTCGGTTATAAAAGGAGCTATTTACCGTCAAACTGCTCCGCATTCCACCTTCCTAGTGACTGCGAGCGATGACTGGTCTCGACATTGCCAGAGTCCGCGCCTCCTTCCCCTCTTTGCACTCCGGTTACATTTATGCCGACAATGCAGGGGGCTCACAGACCGCCCTACAAGTGATCAACAACCTCGTCGATTACCTCAGTCATACCAATGTGCGGCCCGCCTCAAACTATTCGGCACTTGGCGTACAGAGCAGCCGGCGCGTCTCGGATGGATCGGTCGCCGCGGCGCTGCTGTTCAATGCTGCTTCCGTTGACCAAGTTGGCTATGGACCCAGTTCTACCATGGTGCTGGAAAACATTGCTAGCGCATTGTATAACGATATTCAGTCTGGGGATGAGTTTATCCTCACTGAAGAACACGAGGGTGATAATCTTTTGCTCGTCCTATCAGCCCCGCACTGCTGATGACGATCGACCTACAGCGAATGGTGGTTGTTGGAAGCGATTGGCGCAACGCCGTGGCGCAGTTGTGAAATATTGGCGCACTGTCGCAGTCGAAGAGGGCAATCCATACTCTCTTGCCTACAAAAGGGAGGATTTGCTTTCCCTCGTTTCGCCCAGGACGCGTATCGTCGCCATCACGGGCTGCTCAAACATTTTGGGAACGATTTATCCAATCCAAGACATAGTCGCGGCGCTCAGACAGCGAGCGAAAGAGGTCGGCGCACCCAAGGTCGAGGTCGCTGTCGATTGCGTGGCGTATGCACCACACAGACGGATCGACGTGCAGAAGTGGGACATCGATTATTGCGTATACTCTCTATACAAGGTACGGCATCAGTTGACGTAGGACTTCAAGGAAATGCTGACCTCATGTACGCAGATGTATGGGACGCACCACGCAGCGTTTTATATTCGTACCACTGCCTCTGAGTCATCACTCGAGTCGCTCGCCCATCGTCATGTCCAAGTGAACGAAAGCTCGCAGAAGATCCAGGTTGGTAGTCCTGCTTATGAGTTCGTTCACGCCGCCAGTGGGGTCGTTCCGTATCTCCTATCGCTCACACCGGAAAACAACTTGGAAGCGTCCTTTGCTGCAATTGCCCAATACGAGCAAGGGCTCTTGCAACCGTTGCTGTCCTTCCTCACAGACAAGCAACAATACGATAGGGGCGTTCGCCTCTTTGGAACGAGCACGATCGACCTGTCAAGGGTACCAACAGTTTCCTTCGTGATCACCGGCCAACGTGCAATCAAGAGCAAGGATGTTGTGGCCGAATTTGACAAGGAGCGAGACGTGCGTTTGTTTCTCTCGGTTTATGCCAGGTTTCTGACCTGCCCGCGTCGTACAGGTTGGTATCCGCTTTGGTCATTGTGGCGCATACAACCTCATCAACAATGCGACGCCCAAACTGGATCCCGCTGATGGTGTTGTACGCATCTCTCTCGTCCACTATAATACGGTAGAGGAAGTCGAGAGGATAGTTGGCATCTTACGCAAAGTCCTTGCTTGAGAACAAATTAGATTACTTTCATTTCCATTGTCAACGGTGTAACACATGACTTGCGGAGCTACGGCCGCCAAGCCTTTGATGACCAGGTCGCACGAGCGATGTTGGGATTCTTTTGAACGGAATACGAATACACGTACAAGCTCATCGACCCCAGGTGGATAGGGATGAAGAGTGCATTCGCGACGAGGTCACCGTCTGGTGCGAAGAGCGCGCACGAAAGCACAGTCGCCCCTTGATGTTGCTGCTACTTGCTTCGTTCTGGGCTCAACCTTACTTTTGGCACCGGAGGCAAGAACAGCGACGGGGTGGCTGTTGCAGGATGGGGATATTGCGAGGCAAGCCATACTCTTCCCAAGCGGTCTCGTGCTGACCTTGGACCAAGACAATCGCGGCGGGAGGCTCAGGGACTGGTCCTGGGTAGGACGGTCTGGCGTGCATACACATATTACCAACACGTGTATAGGGGATGTCGAGATTTTTACTTTGCATCGATTTGGATTGCGCCCCGGGTCAGGTGGGAACGGAAAGTGGGTGGCGGGGATGGCGTCATCCGGGAGTTTGAAGTGACCCACCCACTTCAGGTGTCAATCTTGAGCGAGGCGAGTGACCGTTTCTTGTGTGCCATTAGACAAGGATCTCATTAGTGCACAGCGACGAACTCGAGCACCGCATGGGGTGGATGGGGGAGAGGCTGCTCTGATGGGTCGAAACACGTGGATTAAACAGAGGCGCGGGGAAGACGGCGATGTGGTTGCAGACGGGGATCCTGGACCACGGCACGTGAATATTGGGGGCAAGACGACTGTATTCATGGGCAAGGGCGACCGACTGCCACTGGCGGTGGCTGGGGGGCGCGAGGGAGTTTTCTGAGCGATATTGGATAATCCACACCGCGACCCGAGTCCGCCGCGAGACCAGGACGTCGCCTATGACCGTGGCCTCCGAGGCGTAAAGTGATCGACACCGATAACAGACTTAAATACTTTTTTGACAGGCACCGCAGCTGACTAATCTCGCTCTATGGGTGTTTTAGCTGCTTTTGGGATTGCCGGCGGTCGATCCACTCTTATGAGCAATTGCCACCAGCTCCGGACAGGAGACCACATAATGATGCTTGCACAGGCCCATCGTTGGCACAAACTCTCATTCGCTCATGCATATCGGTCTTGCTGGCGTTCCCCCAAGGACGGAGGACATGCTCGCCTTTATCGTCGTCGGCGGTGGCATCGCAGGTCTTGCAACAGCATGGTCTCTGCAGAAAGCGGGCCATCGCGTCACCGTTTTCGAGCAACGTCACCCAGATGCCTTGTCCAAGGTCCCGAGCTCGCTTTTCGCCCCTGCATCAACTGACGCCCCGCGTTTGACAGTGTCGAGAGGGCGTTCGGTCTACCCCGACCATGACGCAAATCCTCAATGACTGGGGCATTGGCGACAAGCTCTACAGAATATCAACCCGGATCATGCAGATGACATTTCTTGACGGTGTGTCACAGTCCCCTCTCAATCCCACAAACGTGAATATGAGGTTGTACGACAGGTAAAACGGGTGAAGAACTTGGACTCGTTTCCGTGGACGGAAAGGTGATGGAAAACCTTCCTGCCGAATTTAACAGTGTCCAGGTTCGTTCCATGCAGCCATCCTCGCTCAACAAGACAATGCTCACGCTCTTACTCCTAGTATGGAGAGCTGTTCACCATATTCTACGACCTTGCCAAGGACGCTGGTGTCGTTCTTCATTTTAACTCCAAGGTCGTCTCGGTGGATCCACGGGAGGGAACAATTACATGTGAAGATGGTCGACAGCTGACGGCCGATGTCGTCGTGGGGGCAGATGGCACCGAAAGTATCGTGCGTCCCGTGGTCCTCGAGTCCTTTGCTCCACCCCCAGATTGCGACAACCGGTTTACCGTTAGGTGAGTCCTGACACTTCAGGATTTTGTCACGCCCCTGATAGCATCGTCTGCCAAGTCTTGTCGTTCCTGCCGACGTTGCCAGGCAAGACGAGGATCTGGCTGCGTTGCTGGATGCGAAGAGTGTGCGACCGTCTTGGTTTCCTGACGAATGTGTCAATTGACAGCTTTGCAGTGGACAGGATGGTTCGCGGACGACTGTTCAATGCACGGTTCACTTACTGTGAGATCCATTCCCTCTTTTCCCATCGCTGCGCATCTAATGCAGAGTGTTGTTGGAAAGGGACCCGGACCAAATCACGACTACGCCCTTGTAATGAATATCACGATACATAACCAGGACGTATGGGAAGAGTTCCCAATGAGCCTCGAGTCGCTGCGGGTGGACTTGTTTGAACCTCGGTGGGCACCCTTTAAGATTGGAAAATGATGACCGAATTGACACGTTTCTATTCTCAGCGTTCAGAAACTCCTCAAGCTTTCCCATCAGCTCAGTAAGACAGTGTTCACCCACTACGAGCCATTCGACAATTGGGTGCATGAAAGTGCAAAAGTTGTTCTTATTGGAGAAGCGGCACATCCGGGCATAGTAAGTCGAGCGTCACCAGTTGCTTCAGAATCCGAATTGATGACCCATCATAACAAGCCATCTGGATCACACAATACCTCTGACTGTATCGAAGACGCCATGACACTCTCGATACTTTTCTCGCTTCCCGCTACAAAACATCAAACACCAATACTTCTTGGCGTTTTTGAAGAACTTCGACAACCACGTTGTGCCTCTGTCCAAAGATACGTACGGCGCAAAAGGGAGGTCGCCACCATCCCCCATGGACCGGGCCAACGGAGGCGTGACGCACTGCTACGAAGCCAACGCGCGTTCCATCAAGAAGACGAACTGGACGACGAGTTTCTCTGCAACGCTTATACGGGCTTCGTCCAGGTGTATGGTTTCGACGCCCGCGAGGCCGTGCAAGACTGGTGGGCAAAGTGGGGTCGGAGTATATTCCTCCGCTCCCCGAGTACAGGAAGTGAGAGCGAGGCCGAAGATGATGATGTCTACGATGATGCGCCAATTTCGGTGCCGGTCGTCGTCGACGCCGAGGTTGAACGAGAAGGTCCGACGTATCCAATCATCTCAGATCCCCTCATGGGCGAAGACGATGACGTCGTCCGTGAAGCCGAAGCCCATCGACGAGGTTCTGTGTCGTCGTAATGAGATCCGTCTGCGCACCATACAGGAACAAGTATTTTGAATCCAGCCTTAATTCTACGTGGGCATTAATAGGTCTAATGTACTATGCCTGCGTCCACCCGGCTGCCAGCGGAATACTGTACCGAATCTATGTATCTGTATCATACCGATGCTACATTCAATGTCACTTTCCTAGTTTCTTGCTCATGTTGTTGCTCCTCGAGCTGCAATAGCAATTGTAAGCTCATCAGGATTGTGGAGATTGGATGGGCTGTCACGCACAAAATTCTGCCATGAATGATCGGTGGCAGACTAGATACCCATGGTTAGAGCGAGACGAAACATGAGACGCATCAAACTCACTCGTCGCATGCCACTGGCGGCAGCTTCTTGACGATTTTTGTGCGTGAGGGCACCTGCGACGATGAGGACGCCGATAGTGAGCCCCTGTGCCCACATACGAGCCTGCACAGCCTGAAAGATTCTTCAGCACGCAAAGACGTACACATGACACCCTAGACCACCTTTTGGGGTAACGTCAAGTACCTGCGTCGGAAGGAGTAAGCCCGATCTGGATCGACGAAGATCGAGGCACTCACTTGTCCTTTGCCACGATGGCCCCAGCGGTGGCCATGGAAAGCGCCCAGCTCCCGAGAATGATAGAGTACTGATGCCGAGAGGCCCAGTCGAGGGCCTTGTCAGAAGTCGAAAGTGCCTCGAACCGAGCCTCTTCTTCCGCCGCCGCGCGATCCAGTTCTAGTTTTCCAGAATCTGACCTACCCGCGCGATCGGATCAGACGCGCACACGCAAACGATCAAGTACTTGGATGGACTACGCACCATCGCTTCCGTTCGAACTCCAAGCTACGTCGCTCGGCTTGAATGGACGTGAGCGGGGCGACGACCATGACGACGCCGGCGACGCGGAGAGGAAGGGGCAGGGAGCGGTACCATGCTGATCTGCGGTGGAGGTAGTAGAAGCCAGGTATGGCGACTGCAGCGCTGGCGACGGCGCCCTCGAGCGCGCCGCGCAGTATGACGGAATTGACGAGTTGCCATTCTTCCTCGCTGACGTTGACTTTCATGACGGTATGACTTGGGTGTATGATGGCCTCTGCCAGGCGGTACTTTTTTTCCGTTTATATCCTTGGGTCGTCTCGGGTGCACGCGGAGCCAATTCCGTGGTGGCCCGAGTGGCAGTTGTGCCATCCGAGATTCTCCCCGGAGCTGACAAAGCTCTGTTCCGCTCCGGGCACGTCCCCGACTCGGACCGTGCTCCGAAGGATAGCACTGTTGGTCGCAAATGGGCGCCATCATGGTGTCGGGAACCTCCTCCGACTGCCAGAGGAACAGGTGCGTGACGTCAATCTCGAAAGACCAACGCTATCGAGACCCTGTGATTCATTCAAATCACCGCTAGAACACAATGTGATATGAGTGAAAGCTATTAACCGATCCTAGTATAAAAGCTGAGAGACCCAGCTCATCGACTCGCACTCATCTTCCCTTTCCTTTCCTTTTTACGCTACCCTACGTTCCTTACAGCTATTCAGCATCATGAGACTATCCGTCCTCACCGCCGCTCCTTTGCTCATGGCTTCGACCACATTCGCTCGTTCGCCACTCAGACGTGGCCAAATCACGGATACCTGCGCAAACCTCAACGCAGACCTTGTGTTCCCGGACGTTGAGTCCGACGGTGAGCTATTTCCCTTGTTCTTTTTATGATACCGAGTTCCAACCTGATCCAGGCATGCCATACGATGCCGGTCATATCCACGTTAGTCTCTGTATCTCGCAGGTTGAAACATTTGTCGGTCACTTCAACGTCACGGAAGCCGCCGCCAAGGTTGTTGGCATCGACAAGGTCAAATCTGCTGTCACCGGCATGGTGAATGTACTTGTCCTACTACAATACGCCAGGTGCTTACCTTGCCCATTCACAGATCAAGAAAGCAGGCGTGCAGTGCTCCTACCCGTTGCACGCACAGCCCGCAGTCACCAGTAGCAATGTATGCGACTTTGTATGCACAGACGGTTACTTGGCCATGCCTGTGAGCCATCCTTCGTCGTGTGTCTGTCCTCCGGACCAGATGGAGTGCGATGGTAAATGCGGTAACTTCCACTTGGACTGCTCAACGACGCCACCCCCGTCGCGCCGGCAAAACGAGCCCAAGTGCGCCAAGGACCTCACCATGTGTGGTGTGCCCGACGCAACATGGGGTCAAGCATTTAAGTGCACCGACGTCACGTCTGACTCGTATACGTGTATGTCTTTCTATGCCCAATTCCGATCGCTATGTTATTGACCATGGCTCTACCAGGTGGCGGCTGCGTCAAGGCCTCTCCTTTCGGCAGTCCCTCCACCGACGGGGTCAACTGCCATAACATTCCCAACGTCGACGACGTTTCCTGCGAGGACAGCAAGTGTTTCGTCCACACTTGTAAGAGTGGCTTTACCGTTTCGGTGCGCAACGATGAATGCATTGCGAATCCCAATGCAAAGAGCACTCACGATCTTCCTGTCCCGGGTACTGGACATGTTACCGACGCTGTCACTGTACCTGGGAGCGCGGTCGACCCCAAGTTGTCGGGGACGAACGCGCTTGGTTCTGCTGCTGGTGACAAGGTGTCAGAGCTTCCTTGAGCGCCAAGGTACTCCTTGTTCGCTGACGACGACGAGCACTGTTGTGGAGGGTAGTACATTTTGTTGGACGAGTTGGTGATGCGTTTGATTTCATCATACCTTAATCTCAAGATTACTTAATGTCTATGATACTCGACTTGATAATGACTGCAATGCTGTTCGTCTTTGGATTTCGACTTCATTTGCTCGAGACTAATATCAATGACATCATGCTTCTGCCTTGTCCAACGTGACCTTTGGCCATTTTGGGCCCTACCGGTGTGACGTCGCCGGGCTATCTCTGGGCCCCACAACACGGGGTGTCTTGGAGTGTCAGTTGTCTTTTTCTGCTTTTCATCGCCATCCTCTCGCGCTTGGACTACAACTTGCACATCCCAAATGTCTGATGGTCCCCTTGCGACATCTTTGCGTCTGAACATTTTTGAACACCAAGGGTGATCAGTACAGATAGTTCGCCGGGTCCGAAACAGTACGTCATTCAAAAGTGGAGTACCGTTGCGCCACACAGTACCAGGGCCGCAGGATCTGGTATAAAGTGTCAATAGTCGTTCATGTCTTGTCATCCTCACTCGCAATGTCCACCCACCCAGCTCATCCATCTGCTGTCGGCGCAAACACCCAGCCCAACTCGCATGATTACGCAGACGGTGACCCAAGCTTACCACCCCAACATCACGCTGGCGCCGTCGGTATAGGCCCCAATTACCCAACAGGCCCGGTGAGCTCGAGGGCGCCCACACGTGTTGTTTGCACCATCTGATCCGCTGACTCATCAAGGGCTTCGGCGACAAGTTGGGGGGCATGGTGGAAGAGATCAAGGGCAAGATTTTGAGGAAACCCGAGGTCGTCGAGCATGGTCGTGAACGCAGGACCGGCGAGTTGATGCGCAAGGAACGAGAGCGGGTGAGTCGCGTTCAAATCTGTGGGTGTCGAGGGACACTGATCGGTTCCATGTCTTAGGATGATGCCGTCGACCCTTTTAAAGTACCCAACGCCGAGACAAAGTGATCGCCGTGGTTTAAGTGATTCTGAGGCGGGTTGAGATTCTGAAGATGGCACTATCCAAACGATACTTTACCTAGTGATGTTCGACGGAGGCTGTACCTCCGTGGGAAAGAAGATTGAGCCGACATCGGTCGGCGGAACGAAATCAGAACCAAAGTACTTGTACTTACCCTTGTACTTACCAGTACAGAACCTCCACACGACGATAGGTCAGAGAATAATCCCACAGTGAACAATAACTTGTTTCAAACTGGTTTCGAGGTGTTACCCTTGTGTTGGCACTATGAAACCGAGACCTGCATCGTGCGGATCTCGCATGCAATGCGCACTACATTCCACGAGACAATATCCAAGATCGAAGCACCAACAAAGGAGGCTAAAGCACTTGCTGGTGTGCCTGCCTGCAATTAGGTTGTCTATTCACCAGAAAGGACACTGTAAAGCTGAATTTATCGGTCAACGTTGCAACACCGAATCACTGTGGGTGTTTTTCGCCACCCGCTGCACGAGGCAGCACCGCCGTGAATATTTTCACTCAGAATCACCACTGACATTTCGAGCTCCTTGAATCCTTCTCGGTTCCCTTGAAGTGCCCTCCAAGTCACTAACCCCGGAACAGAAGGCAAAAGTCATCTCCGCAATTCCATCCTCGTCCAACAAGATCTTTACTGCGGTGCATGCCCGCATCTGCTTTGCGCATCCGCAGGCTCAGCGTGACAAATGGACACGCGACGGACTGGAGGGAGCACTGGCATTCACGTATGACAGGTCGAAGAACGTGTTCGTCTTGAAGCTGGTTGATTTCACTGGCACACGGGGTGTCATATGGCAGCATGAGCTTGATGCTCAATTCGAGTACCACAAGGACCGGCCATTCTTCCACTCTTTCGCTGGCCACGTGAGTTTGTCGTTTGACCAGGGAATAA
>JBBPRK010001156.1:0-14502 GCA_038093075.1 Boletus patriciae
TCTCCACCGGTGATGAGTTCAAAGATCTGTGTGGTGTTGGCACATGTGCATGATCAGTGAGACGGGGGTCGCATGGTTCCACGTGAGAAAGTCGTCTCACCACACACGCGACGCTCCAAATGTCAGCGCTCGAACCCCATTTTGCACCAAGAATGACTTCGGGGCAACGGTACTGTCGCGTCTGTATGTCGTCGGTAAAGTGGTGTTCCGTCCACGTCGCTAAAAGGACGAGGCATGAGCACTCGAGGCACAGACGTTCGAGGGAGCGACAAGTCCATCATGACCTACCATTTCCTAGATCCGCAATCTTCACCGTGATCTTTTCCATGCCTTCGAGTATGCTCGAGGACGTCGACGTGTCGGCGAAACTTGGCTGGGGTGATTCTCCGGACATGATGGATGTAGAAAGCTTCGGGTCAGAAGAATTTGGGTCACCTGAACCAGCAGGCTTCGCGTTAGATGGGGGTTGTGGTTGTGAAGACGAAGAACTAGCTGTTGGATGGTTAGGCGCCATTTGGGTGAGCAGTGATGGTCCTGGCGGGTGCGCTGGATGAGGTGATGACATCTTGTCAAACCCAGGATCTAGGGTAACGTCGGCGATTCGCTGTGTGGTGACCTCGGTAGAGTCCGCTCTCCTAGAACCTGAACTTGTTTCTGGGATGCCTAGGCCAGCGGCGGATCCAGGGAAGTACTCTTTCGTGACGGACCCTGAGCCGAAGGAGCCAGGCTTCGACGTCGCCTCACCATCTATCTTGCTCATCCCAAACGCAAGCTTGTCGAACTTGGGACTACTACCAAAGGACAAGGACGAGGACGGGGATGGGAGTGGTTGTGACCCGGTTATGAAGACTGACTCGGAGCGTGGAGTCTGGTTACCTCCACGCCCTTTGGAGGGTGGCACACCAATTAATCGCGAGGGGGGCGGGGTAGTATTGGCAGAAGCGGCCATCTCGGCTTCGATGATAGACTCGACATCGTCAATGCAGATGAGCACATTTTCCGGTTTCAAGTCTGGACAGAAATGTTATCGTGTGCCCGAGTGTTGCTCTTGGAAAATAGCACGGACCAGTGTGAATGACGCCACAACAGCGGTGCATGTAGTCTAGACCGAGCAACACTTGCTTGGCAATTTGCTTCACCATAGGCATGGGAACGCCTTTGTTCTGATGCCGTTTGATGAGGCCAAGCAGGTTTTCGCCGAGAACCTCGAATACCATGCAGACGTGCGTGCCATTTGGCCCCTTGTGTTTAAAGTGGTCAAGGAAGGATATAACGTGCGATCGGCCAGGATGAGTCTGGGAAGGGGAAGGTGCTGGGTGCGGGTTCTCAGGAGTGCGCTGGACCGGGGGGGTGGAGGATGTGATGAGACGTTGTAGGAGCTTGATTTCGTCCAGAGCGGTCTCCGTATACCTGGGGGCGGATTTGACCACTTTGAGGGCGACATGGCGATTCAACCTGATTTTCGAATAAAATAAAATGACATGTAAGAAGGAACACGAAGAAGCCGGCGCTTGCTTACTTTGTGTCCTTGGCGAGCCAAACGGTCGAAAAATGGCCCCAGCCTAGTTTGCGGACTACTACATATCTACCGTCTGAAAAGGCGTCGCCAATGTGGACGGGATGGTAGCCTCCTTTAACGTAGTCTTCCCAGTCCTCTTCCTCCTCTGTCATGACGGATTGTGAATGAGACGTATAGGAACCGTGAGACATGGCGCGTTTTTCGGGGGTATGCTGTAAACGAAAAACGATAAGGCCTTGTTGGAGGTACCCGCGATAAGGAGGTTCGGAAATTCTGATAGATAAGCTTACCGGTTGTCTAATAGGGTATTCGGTGGATTATGGGTTTGTGTATGCGAGCAAGATCTCGCTCGCTGTCAAACGCGACGCCGACAGAGAAGTAGGCTTCCTATAATCCTTTGCCCCGTCGTTGCGCAGCCGCTGTAGCAACAAGGGATCCTTCCTCAGCCCGCACTTCCCAAATCAGGAAATCACAGATTCTCATATGATTGGTCTGCTGACTCAGCAAATGAATCACAGCCCTTTAATTGGCACGCGACCGTCCACTCGAGAAAGTACCTCATATCTGCACCGCCTGTCGGTAAGTCCAGTTACATACCGTCACGCGGCCGCGCCTGGAACCTTGTTTGTTTTTCAAGGCGTTGCCAAACAACTGTTTCTGTTCTGTCTGTTTCTTTGTTTGTTGGCATGTTCGGTTGCAGTGAGCATGGAGGCAGCAACACTTTGTCGCACTCCCTCAACAACCAGCCGGATCAGTCAACGTTTCAGCTGCCACCTACCCGAATTCTGAACAAGCCAACCGACCCCACCCAGTGACATGTGGCCATGACGGCGTACTCGAATAAATTATCGATGTGGAGATATCCTACACCCGCCGTAGAGTCGCTGACATGTGCCTGCCTCGTGTATCGCGGGACCCCGACTGTCCCCGTGCGTTGAGCGCTCAAAATTGATCCTGATTAATCTTCTGATGGACCGTTCAACCCCGCACCAGGCTTGTATCTTCCACGGACCGACTCAGATGGACTTTACGCACCATGCACTGGCCACGTGTTCTGGACATGACTAGGCCTCACTCTCGATATCGTCCTCATAGTCACAGGATGCCTTCTTTCCCTAGCGCTCGCGTCCGCTAATCGTACATTACGACTTCTGAGTGGTTCTCGCTGCTGGAGTACACGAGGCACACCTTCTGACGTCCATCCTTACATCCCCTTTGTGTACAACGTTGACGTTGCGTGCCACCGCCAACCCACGTCACCACTTTCCCCCCTCCAAGGTGTTTTTCTAAAAGCGACCCCTTTCTTCACTTTCTCATACAATTGGCCATACAGGTCTTGCATCTTTACTGATGCCCGATGTTACCTGCTGATCTCGACGACGAACAAAGGTACTGTGGCTCCCTTGGCCCCTGGGTGCGATCGTATACTGATCTGCACCCAACAACTTGTCAAGGGCTCACTTTGCCCATGAGCATCCCAACGATCTCGACTCTAGCTCATCCTCACCGTCGTCGGGGACACCCATATTCTTGGACTCCCGACGTCGTTCGAAATCGGCATCACATCATCATTCACGCTCCACCGCAGACGGGTCTAGTAGCGGCCACCTCCTAGCACGCCTCGTCTCCCGAGAAGAAGAAGTCCGCGAAATCAATGCGGCTCTCGTCGTCACCTCTGAACGTCTCGAAGCAGAATCAACCCGCGCAAACGCGGCAGAACGTCGTGCCCTCGATTACTTCCATCGCCTGCGGATCGCCACCGAGAATCGTGAACGTGCGGAACAAGATTCAGCGAGACTCCGAGAGGAACTCAAATTGTACAAGCTGCAACTCGACAATGCGCAAAAAGAGATCTTTCGAGCCCAAGATATCATCGACCAGGTGGCTTCCCAGCGGAACGAGGCAGAGGCGGATGCTGCGAAGGCTCGAACAAAGGCAAGGAGACTGCAAGAGGAGAAGCTCGTGATGCTCGCGCGCGAGGAGGGCCGCAAGATGGGATACAAAGAAGGACTATCCATCGGTCGCAGGATAGGCTATGACGAAGGTAGTCGCCGGCTCACCGGGCCATCAGACCGACCTCCTCATCACCCTCTCTCCCTAGAACTCCACGACGGTGACGATAACGATCTTGAACTCGGCGATGCCACCACAGATGAAGAACGTAATGATCCACGATCCCATGTTCAGTTACGCTCAGGTGCATCAATTCGACAACAACCGTACGTCAATGACTGTGTTGCATGTTCTTCGTTACCCACGTTGATTACAGAATGCGCTCCGAATCGACACCGCCTGTACGTACGTTCGAAGCTGCCCCACATGCGTCGCCGCTTCCTACCCCATCGCACATTATTCCTGTCCGTGTCCACACGCCATCTCATGGACATCGCTCGCCTTCCCCGCCCCATGAACTGGATGAACCGGAAACCATTCGTCCGATACCGATCCGCCCTAGCCCGGTCACACCTACCCGGCCCAACAGCGTCCCTCTCGACGACGGATGGATCCCAAGAGCGGATTCTCGCACGTCCTACATCCATATGCCACACCCGCACGAACTGCAACAGCCTGTTCCCTCACCCAGCTCCGCCGCGACCGAACTCCAGGATAGGCGACGTACCCCTCAATCAGAGCCAACCCCAGTGCGGCCGCCTGTTCGGTCGCGTGACTATGCTTATCAGACCTTCGCTCCGCCACCTATTCCGCCTGGACACGTGCCCTCGACCGCATCCCGTACTTCCACCCATATCTCGCAATATGATCTAGTAAACAAGCGCCCTGGGAGTTCGTTACGCAACGAGATTTACGTCGGGATAGCGAGAAGCGGGAGTCAGCCCTCCAGGGAGAGTACGTCTCGAAACGAGCATCGGGATCGGGATCGTCGCCATTCCGACAGGACAGAAGCAGAAAGCATCGTTGAACAATGGCGCGCGGATTCCGATGTCTCGACCTCGCCGCAGGACCCACCGCGTTCGTTTGTAAGAGTGCCTCTCCTCTCCCCACCGTCACGCTGACGCTTGGGTATGTGTACCGAAAGACTCCATCCGCAGTTCCCCATCCGTACCGATCGCCGCACTTTTATTACCGACCGCGAGAAATGGCACCCGGCGACGTCGACGACCCACGTGCCCGCACGCCCGCCCAGACCGAATCCGCTGCAGCACACTCGCACCCGCCACCAGACGACCCCGCCGCACGCATGCGGTCTCCGCTCGACTATCTCCGCAAGCGCTTCCGCCAACGTCCCGGCTCGGGCAGCAGCATCCCCAACATCATCGTCGAGTCACCGGTGAGCATCCCCGTCCTCGTACATGCGCCACACTCACAGGGCTCGTCGTCTGCGCACGTACGGGGACATGCAGTCCGAACCCGAGACGACCATGTCGCCAGCGACGACCTCGGCGCAACCCGAGCTATTGAGCCCCGAGGCTGCTAATCGGCCATTGCCGCAGGATGATGCGGGCCAGCACCAGCATCACCATCATCGATCCCACTCCCACCTCCATTCCCAATCTCAATCTCAACCGCACCACCACCACCACCATCACCAGCAGCCCTCGTCATACGACACCGCCCCACGCTCCGGGACACCTTATAATTCATGGCCAGCCGGCTTCGTTCCCTATCCACTACCATCTACCTCTTCCTCCTCCAAACTCGGCCCTGGTCCCGGTTCCGGAAGGGACAACCGTCGTGCGCAGTCCACTCCCACCCCCGCTCCCGCTCCCAATTCCAATCGCAACCCGGATCCGGGTCGGTCCCACGCCCGGACGCGCACGCAGAGCGCGTCGACGTCGATGGGTCGGCAGGACGGGATGGGCGGGATATACGAGGCTGCGCCGTTGCCGCCGGGGGTGACGTACCCCGCGCCGCCCGTTCGTCCACATACGTCACATCGGCGGTATCGAGACAGGGACGGGGGCGGGGAGAGAGAGGGGGACCGAGTTCGAGAGAGGGAGCGGGACAGGGACAGGGAGAGGGACAGGGAGAGGGCCAGAGATGTCGTTCGTGATCGAGCCCCGGAGCGGGCTCGGGACAAGGGCAGGGACAGGGACAGGAATAGGAACGTGGAGAGGGAACGCGTTCGCGATAGAGACAGAGACAGAGACAGGAGGCGAGACCCGGAAAGAGATTACGAACGCGAGCGCGAGCGGGTGAGGGTGAGGGTGCAAGACCCGGATAGTACGGAACTCGACGAGGAACTCACGCGGTCGCCCGCACCGCTGCAACGACCCATCTCGCTTTTCGATTCGGACGAGGCGTGATAGATGAACACGATTTTTTTTTTCACTTCCTTTCACTTTCCCTTCACGCGAACGATGATGTGCCACTCACGGCTTTTTTTTCGCGCACCTCCTTTCCGATGATTATTCGATTCGATTCGATGTATATAGTATGACGGCCAAGACTGGGCTCCTCGCCGCAGCGTGTAAGTATATCTCCCTGTGCAACGTGTCTCTTGTAGCCCTCGCTCCCGTGCGCCCGCTCCTAAATGGTACTCACCGCTTTCCAATATGTACCATACGTACTAGCCAGATTGAAAAAAAAAGAAAACAAGGACTCTTTGAACTTTCAGCGGCAGGCCTCGCTCGACGATCGTACATCCAGTTACTCGAGGTATAGTACAAACACAAAACTCGATATCGCAACAAGTAGACCCCTACAACCCACTCCACTCCAAAGTCTTGTTCACCACGAAGCTCGCCGTCAACGGCAACACGTCGCTACTCGGCCCGACGCTCACCCCATACTCCCCCCGCTCGATCACCCAGCGGTCGATCAGATCGTTCCAGTAGGACACCGCGATCTTATCGAGCACCAACACGACACGCGCACTTGCGCCGGGCGCGAGGTCCTTCGCCTTGCCAAACGCGCGAAGCAGGCGCGGCGGGTGGGTCGCCTCAGACGTCTTGGGCATCGACACGTACAGCTGTACGACCTCGGAGCCGGCGACAGAGCCAGTGTTGGTCACTGTGACCGTGGCCGTCAGACTGAAATCGCTGCCTGCGAGGACAGGCGTGGAGAGGTCAAGGTCAGACAAGGCAAACGTGGTGTATGAAAGGCCGTGCCTGTGTGCGCGGATCACGTCAACCGCGCATCGCGCGCTCGCATTGGTAGACCACTCACCCAAACGCAAACTGGGGGGCGATACCGCGGTGTTGAAAGTGTTTGTAGCCCTAACAGGGAAAGAACGGGTTACGCACGTGTTCGTGCACCACGTGGAGATACGTACCACGAATAAGTCTTCTCCGTAACGCAAGGCACCATTCTCTGAGTGGAAGTGACCGTGGGCAGCGATATCCTCGAGTCTCTTTGGGAACGTCAATGAAAGCTTCCCTGATGGGTTCTTCTTCCCGAAGAGAACATCAGCGATGGCGTCACCTGTTGCGTTACCGAGGTACCAAGAGTGGACGATAGCAGGAACAGAGTCCGCCCAGGGCAGCGTTATCGATGACCCCTACCCATTTTTGGAACATCTCAGAGCGAGCCAAGCAAGACTAGGAAATCAATCTTACGGATTGAGTGACCACAACGGTCTTTGGGTTCGCAGCTAACACCTTGCTGATCAACTCGTCGGTTCGACCGGGAAGAGCCAACGTCTTTCTATCGTAGCCCTCCGACTCCCAATCGGCATTCAGGCCAACAATGGCAATGACAGCATCCGCCTCCGACGCCAACTTCACGGCTTCAGCCATCTTCACATCGGGATCTTGGACTTCTGCACCGCCAAGGCGGACACCAGGGTTGCTGTCTTGAACCGTCTCGTCCTCGTCGCCATCTGCAGGAGCTCTGACATTGCAGAACTCAACGAGGATGTCGTACTTGACACCAGCTTTAAGGTCGACCCTACCCTTCTCCTCTTGCGAGCCGCTATTGAAGAACGATTCCCCACGACGCTGACGCGTCCAGTTATCAATGACCAGCTTGCCGTCGACAAAAAGCTGGAAGGAGAAGGGGTCAGGACGGCATACACTGCAGTGGGAAATGGTGTATCAACCTTGGCCCTTCCTGATACAGTCAGGCCGAACTCGAACGTACAGTCGCGGACCCTGGGCTTCAGCTGGCCTTCAAGTTTCATGGTCCACCTGCGGGTGATACCCTTGGGTGCGGAAATGCTGATGAAGAGGCGGGTCTCGTCCAAAAGTCGGTGTTCAAAGGGCGTGCTCAGGGCAACCATGCTCTCGTCACTTTCATGGGCGTACCAAGTACCGGACCATCCGCGCTCTCCCGATGGTGTCGTCAGCTCGAAGTCAAGAGTGGGCATCTCCATGTATGCTAATGCAAAGGTCAGCTAGTTGTCTCGGGAATCGAAAAACGACATACTACTAGCGCCCTCGCTGTAAGTAACCTCGACGCTCGACGGAAGTGCATTGATAATACCCTGATATGGGGAAATAAAGTACGAAGGCTTCAAGGCGGCAGAACCACCACCAGATAAAACGACAGCTTGTGCATTGCCACCAACGATCGCGATCTTTTTCAGATTTTGAGGTTGAAGAGGCAAGAGATTGTTATCGTTCTTCAAGAGGACAATGGACTCCGCCGCGAGCTTTCGCAGGAGAACTTTGTCTTCTTCGCTCTCCACAGTTCGTTCAATGTCATCGCCGTCTAAGATCTGAGGGTGGCATTAGTACACAGTGTGAATGACGAGTATTGGAGAGCTTACTTCCGGAGATTCTTGCGCGACTCGTTTAGCTAATTCGACGACCTTTTTCGCGCGCTCTTTAACGGTCCGAACCGTGAGCTTGCGGGACACGATCGATCGGAACATAAGATCAAGCGTCCGCCATTTGTTTGTCCCGGGCATCTCGAGGTCCAATCCAGCATTTACACTGAGGTCAATGCTGTAAATCCCAAACCTGGAGAATAGGTTCTGTTCAGTGGACATCATCTAAGTCAGGAGAGGTCAATACGTTCTTACCAATCACTCATGATCAAGCCGTCGAATTTCCATTCGTTCCGGAGAATGTCTTGGAGTAAGTGAGGGTTCTCAGATGCATGGACGCCGTTGACACGGTTATAGCTGAGAATACGAACGGAGAATGGTCGGCAGATGCAGGAGAACGATTCCTCCAGGGATACTCACGCGGTCATGAAGCACCAAGGTTTAGCATGCTTCTGCGCAAGCATAAACGGCATGAGGTAGATCTCACGCAGAGCACGTTCACTGAGTATACTGTCGTAAGCCATTCGATCGTCCTCCTTGTCATTGCAGCTGCGATTGAGAATAAGCCAGGTTTATGGAAGTAGGGAATATGGGAAGACGCACACAAAGTGCTTGATAGCGGTTCCAATACCATTTTTCTGAACACCTTTCACGTAGGCAGCGGCAATGAGTCCCGAAAGTACGGGGTCTTCTGAAAAACTTTCGAAAGCCTTTTAGGTGTTAGCATATATGCGATCGTGGACCCCCTAGTAAGCTTACCCGTCCTCCGAGGGGGTTCTGTGTTGATAATGCGCATGAGTTGGTACAAGAAACATAGAGTGAGGATGACCGTACCCTTTGGATGTTGCATGTTGGGGCAAGGATAACAGGAGCAGCCCTGAGTTTGGCCTCGCCTGCAAGGAGCTTGAATCCAGCTTGCTCGATAAGCTCGGTATCCCAAGTCGCGCCAAGCGCGGTCGCTGAGGGGAGACACTTTGCAGGGGTGCTCATGAAGAAATGGTTTCCTCTGATACCTGCATATACCTTAGTACCACGCGGAATCTGACGAGATTTATGCACTTGCCGTTTGGGCCATCGCTGACCTGGAGTGGAGGTAAGAACATCAATTGAGAGGGGACCGAGATCGTTGGCACTGACCTTGATAGCTGGTATTCCGAGTCGAGGTATTGCATGTGTGTACCAGAAGCCAACACCAGCTGTTAGCAAGATGGCCTCGTCCGTGGTGAGCTGTTCGACGATCTCGTCGACGTTTGCATTGGCGAAGTCTGAAGGGGGCATTTGATTCTGTGGTGAGGCCTCAAGACGTCCTCAAAGAGAGAGATAAAGATGTGGGGGAGCTGGCCCCCACTCTCTTATGGGCCTCGTATTAGGGCATGTGACACGTCAGGAATAACATCCGTGTCCGAAGTTTTGCCGAGTTGTTTCCGAGTTGGCGTGGATGGGTAATTGTCGCTTCATAGGCTGGTCATAAGCAGCTATCAAAACGTCAATAGCGCGGCGAAGGTTGCGGGGTGCCATATGCGAGGTTCGCACTGGAACTCATCTTACCCATTGATGGTAAGGACACAGTTGGCGGTGTAATTGAAAGTAGGGGCGGTCGCAGACATGGATGGGGGTAATAGGGGGTAAAGTGTGCACGTTCGACTGCAACATCAAAGATAGCGAACAGATTCCTGGCATCGGAGAAGAGGCGGTCTTTGAAGAAATTCAGTAACTTGGGGGGTTGACTTGGTTGATTTCTGTTTCACGTGACCGGTCGCGTCCACAACAAGTTGGCACGCGTCCTGATTTGTGATTTGTCCTCTGCTTCGTTGATACCGAATGAAAATGCACCGCTCGCAGGTTCGCGCGTCTCCCCCTTACCAGACTCGTGTAATAATTCCGTTTCGTTTCCTTAGCCAGGACCATCCGCCTCCTCCTCATCGGGAAGCTTGAAAAGAGCGCTCTCGCCAGAGATGGTTGTTGCACAAGGGAGCACAAACCCATCCAAGCAAATCTCACGTCGTCCCACCAAACGAACCAGACCGGCTTCAGAAGCATCACAGCCTACTCACACAGCCCAAAGCACGACACGTTCCGTGCCAACCTCGCCAGCCAATGTGTTAAAGGGGCGCGTAACAGCTACCCCAAACGACCGAACTGAGCCAGGCGAGCAAACCCGACCAGCAATACAACCCATCATCGTCCCCCAGCCGAGCGTGACGCAGCGTGCCCCGACTTTCTCTGGCAACTTCGATTTGTATGGAATGTATTTGCCCTCGCTCGCCAAACTTTGTTTACCTCTTGGAGCGACGACACCCGACTACCCCGCCGTATACGACAGGATACTCGCTTCACAGGCCAAACACGACTACACCGCACGCTGTTTTCTTGCACCTCAAAACACATCCTCGTCTGCCCCGCCGCACGGTCGATTCGAGAGCACGTCCGTGGTCGATCCTATGGCCGAACGTCCATTTGACATCACACTCGACTCCTTCACGTACAAGAAATCCCTCTCGTTCACCCCCACCGAGCGAGAATCTTTCCAAGCCCCTGAACACAACCCCCCAGGGCCGGGTCTCGTCGGACATACCGGACTACCTCCGGCCTGTGGTATCAAGAGTGCGAAGGGCGTTTTCAAAATAAAGCGCGTCTGGATGAAGGAGAAGGACGGCTCGGTGAAAGAGCTCTTTGAAGGTTTCTTCTCCTTCAGTGTGTGCTATGACAGCATGTACCGAAAGGCGGGACACGGCAACGGAGCCAAGTACAAGTTTGCCTTTTGGGGTGTGAGGGCCATGAAGGACAATACGGGCAAGGAGATTGGTCTGGGACCGAGAAAAATCATGTGGTAGACATTTGAACCGTGGGTATGCGATTCGGCAGGTCACGGTGAACTTCGCTGGCTCTTTTGATTCCGTTTATGTCCCTTTCTCGATTTGTAAAGTACTTGTACTTACCAACCATTGCCTTCGTTTCGTACACCCTTATCAGATGTCAGTCAACTGTCTGCACGTCGAGATGGCAGCTCACATCATGACATGCCGGAGGAACTAGCCTACCTTGGTCGATTGTTGTATACGACATTTCGGCAGTGTGGCTGTGACTTCGGCCTTCAATGATTCATCCCTATTGGAAAGCGCCATTTGTTCGTCTGGTATGGCAGGTCTTAGACCTGTCTTACTACAGCCTACAGGTCCCGCGATGGATGTATTTAGGAACGACTAGTAGAGCACAGTGTGCATCGGATGTAAGACGTACATTTTGAGTGGGTAGTGTGAATACTGCTTCAGAGTGATTTTCTTACTGGCCACGAGTACAAGATGTACCAAATATTTGAGCACCTTCCATCTTCCCAATGAACCCAAATGAAATCCCTCAAGTAGCACCAATGCGAAAGCGCGCATCGTGTTTTCGAATTGTCAAGCAAGGACAGTTCTTATCCTGTTTCATCGATGAGCATCCTCGACACGTTAGAAAACGACCTGGGTCGCGGACTCGGACATACCTACAAATATCTGCCGTTGATTTCATTCATACTTAGATCCCGCAGTAAGATGCGTCAACTGCAACCGCAGTGACTTCAACTCTGCCAAGTTCTACCGCCAATCCTCCTGTCAATGTGTCCATCGTCTCTTCGGCGAGATTAAAGCCGTCGAGGGCAACGTCCACCGCCAAGACGGGGATCGTCAGGTCACCGTAGGAGATTTCGTAACACGTGCCACATGCGGGTGAGTCCCAGCTGGTCACGGTGTAGACTCCTCCGGCATTGGGGAAGTTGGGGAGGGAACTGAGGGTGGTGTAGCCTTTGGCAATGAGATTGTTGGCGCAAGCAAGAGACGTCAACGAGAGGGATGGATTGTCGTACGTCGTGTCGTACGTGACACTCTCCGTCTGTGCAACAGCAGTGAGAGCGAACGCAAGGACAGCGGCAGCGACGGATGCGAACTTCATGGCTGTATACAAGGAAGCGGGTAAGTTGAATGGGAGGGGCTCAAAGCGTTGGGTGTACGGGCTGAGGGGACACAGTTCAAGCTATGGCAGGATGAGCATTTATATGTCGGAAAACTGGCAGTCAGTCGAGTCAACACCAGGGTCCAGGATATGGCTCTGTAGCAGAAACGTCAGCTTACTGACTCGGCGTGGGACGGGGAGGCAAACACCGCTGTAGCACCTGCCGGTGTGACAGTGGCGCGCGGTGAGCAGCGGTGCGACGCGATTGTCGCTCCTGATAACATACTTGACGATGATTATGATTATGATTGATCATATTACTATATAAGCAGTAGCTACTCACCGGCACCACGCACCCCCAGCTCTTTCTTTTGTGAACGACAAGGACACACCCAGTCAACTCCAGAGGCTCGAGGCTCTTCCTTTCGTGCGGCTATCTTAGTATCAGATTAGCTCTTTCGGAAGCAAGCGGTGACAACCGCTGTCGGTAGATGACAGAACATAATGGTATCCCTGCAGAGGAAGTTTAGGTCAACACAGCGACAGACACGAGCGCGATCTGACTTATCTTTCCATCCCCGACATTCTCATGTCATGACGGTCGCCCATATCATCCCGCACATGATATAAATTTACGTGGCTGTGCTGTAAATGTGAATGGAGCACTGCCACGATCGAGGTATGTCCCCGTGCTTGTCCCAGGCTCTAGATCATCACGAAACGGCCACTCAATCAGCCGTGCGGTAGACCTCGTGATCAACTTCGAGGCCGATAACTTTAGTAAATTCCATGCAAGCCTAACGCCGTTACCCCATCATAATCACGAGTCAGGGAACCGATCATGTCGGGAGAGTGAAATGGCTAGTGATTGCCACAGGAACGCAAATAAGATCCCAACACGGCCGTCAGGCATTTCCAGCAATGCGTACCCAATCGTACACCGTTGAATGGAAGCACTGACCCTCACATTCCAAGTAAATTTGAGGCTACATCTCGTTAACGTGCAAAATCCGAGCTCGTACGTGGTGTTCTGGAAGACATACGAATTGGGGCGGTCTTACAAACGTGCAAAAAAAGACACTGAACACAAGACGAAAGAGTTCGAGCTGGTAGGGAATCTCCTTGGAACTCGAAAGCCTGCCCGATGTTCATGACTACGATCAACACGTCGCCAAGCGCGAGGTAAATGGGATGTCTTACCTCTAAACCTCTTACAAGCCGCACGAGCTCCCTGGCAGCAGAGCCGCGGTGATGGAGACACCATCAAGCCTCCGAGCATGACCGTTTGTAAGAACAGCCATGCCCTCAAACGAAATAATGAAGCGTTTTGGGTCATAATCACCAGTGTTGATGGCTGTGATATTGAGAGACGTGGAAACGCCGTGTCGGTCGGTGTACGTGAGTGCCCAACAGCTGCCGCAGTAGCGCGAGTTCCACGACTGTATCTGAGGTGCACCTCCAATATAGGGGAAGGTAGGGAGAGAGCCGAAGGTGGTATACCCGTAGGTGAGTAGGCCATGCTCGCCGTTCGAGCATGCAACGTCGGTGAGGGAGTTCTCCATCTGGTCGTAGAAGTTGTCAAACGACACAGTGTATGTCCCGGTGTGAGAGAACGCGAGAGTAGCAAGGCCGAGTACAGCAGCAACGGAAAAGGGCTTCATGGTGTAGAAGATGCCGGAGAGTTGGAATGCGTCAGTGATAGTGGGTTGATGGACCGTAAGTTGCTGGGTCTTCTTAAACACCTTCAAGGTCTCCCCATTCGACGAGGAAACCATGGGCTTTCCGGCCACCCGCGGTAGGAAAGGCGATTTCTTTCTGCGGGGAAACCACCTATCAGCAGCGAGGAAACATACCTCCCATTCTCGCAATTTGCCATTTGAATGCAGAGGATGTCGAAGGAAGGCACACTTTTCCCGGATGGCCGGAGTGCAGAGGACCGACCTTTCCTGTCCACATTTCTGCAAGCGCACGTCATTGTCAGACGTATCTGCCCGGTCATTTCAGACACGGTAGGCACCCAGATAACTACGGATGATCACTTTGGGGAGCAAACCAGAAAGAAAAGACCATTGAGGTAAAACGCTGACCGTGACTCGATGTATTTCGTGAGGTGGGACGAGTCTATGGATTTGACGTGATGTAGTAGCGACGACAGTTGGGGGGATCAAGGCTGCTATGAGTGGCGTTGAGTGCGGGTCAACGTTGCAACAAAACTTGATCACTGGCAAGTGACACAACCATGCCCAGTGCCAGTGGAACATCGGGGCAATCACGAGAGTATTATATGAGCATATAAACCCTTGCAAAGATGTCAAATAACTAAAACTTGCATAATATATTATATTCCCATAAAACTGTAGGCTTTCAAGCTATTAAGAAAAAT
>JBBPRK010001157.1:0-10595 GCA_038093075.1 Boletus patriciae
GGTTCTGCTACCTGAGTGTAGGCCAGCGAGGACGCAAATTGTTGTAATTCGAACAACATGTTAAACGTCGTCAATTGCCCTAGCTGAAGGGCGATGTCGTAACAATTGCTGATGCGTCTGCAAGAAAGAACAGACTTGTCAACCTCGAAATGAACACCGGATGAAACACCACCGACATGATGTTATTCTGCAGTGGATTCCTGTCACGATTGGACAGTCCCTCGTATAGCGTGACGAGACGACAAAAGTACTTTAGTTGAGCTAGAATCGTTGTCACGTCCTTTGCTGAAAGGAATGAGCCATCGGAACAGAGAGCTCTAACCCAAAGGAACCGCTCGATTGGATTTTCCCATTTTGTGTGGCACTTCGCATCATGGTTGTTCACAAGGGCCCAACAAAAGCGGTGATACGCCTGAAGAGCATCGATCAGGGTCGACTCCATGCCTTCCTTTGCGTCCTTCTTTAGGAAACGAATCAGGCCATCCAGGCTTTCCTCCTGGGCCAAGGTATACTTGAACTTCATTTTGAATTCGTGCCCGAGCTGTGTTCTGATCATCGCCCTGATCATCTGGAGATACAGCGAGTTGTAGGCATCGTTTTCCTTCGACACAAAGCAAAAATAGTTTGTCCTGGAGAGTTAGAGAAGGTGAGAAAGCGACCATCATGAAGGGAGCCTGGCAAACACTGACTGCTCTGGCATATATCCTCTGCCGTTCAGCAAGACTTTCGCGATAGTGAAGGAGTCGGAACACTCATTCAGAAGTGCTCTCGTTGCTGTGTGATACCGCTCCACCACCCTTCCCAATGACACAAAGATTCCTCCTTGTTCCTCCGCCGTGTGCCTTGCTTTCAACCGCCAAGCAGTGTTTCTTTGTCCGTCATCCTTGCGGATTTCTGGCTCGAACTCGTCCCATAGGGTAATTCTGAGCAGCGGGGGACGGTCTTGATCCAACTCCTGTGGGGCAACTGGGTCCTGAGCATACGCAGGCAAAAAGGTCCCGCGCAGGTATCTTCGGACGTTCAGGTCACATCCAATGGTAACTGTGGGATCAACTTCAAAGTACACCTTTCCGGCGCCCTGGAAGATGCATTGTACCATGCAAGGACGGTACAACCTCTGTCCGGTGATCTGTAGTCCGTGCTTCTCCTTGGAATGTCGGATCATGGTCTGCTGGTCGTGCACACTGTATGTGCAAGTGTTGTCTGCGCAGCATGCAAATCCTTCAATGGGGGTTGCGATGCCTTGCACAGGGGGGCCCCCTGCTTTCGGGGTAACGACATCCCATGGCTTTTCATGGATCAGGCGATCCTTGCAGAGTTGTTCGAAAGCACTTTTTTGGGTTACTTCCACAAAGAGGTTGTGCTGCTTCTTCATATGTCCCAGCGCTGTCTCCGCGGTCAGGCCCACCCTGCATTGACGACAAACCAGGATGTGGAGAGAACCATGCAACCACATTCCGAGCTGGTCGAGAAGTTCTCCCCTTTCAAGATCATTCTTAACCACGGCTGCTACGCAGTCTCGGATCAGGAGATACGTTCACCAAAAAAAATCTGTCGCTTACCTTGCACTCTCTCGCTAACGAAGCCTAGTGAGATGCTAGCTATTGGGGCACTCTTGCCAACTGCCGAGGATCCATTCTCTTGCGCACCGCCTGCTGGGTGATGACACACTGGCATGAGCAAGAGATGCTCAATTGTCGACGAGGGCTCGGCTCACCATCATTCCCTTGCAACTCTGTACTTGCGGCATTGTTTGTCAGAAAACAATCCAAGGTCACTTGGGCGCCTGTAGTGCATGTCAAACGAAAGTGAGTCACACCGTGACAGCCTGCTATAGAAACCAGATCAAACCTTGAGGGGCAGGGACCTGCGTAGACGACTGTTGCTGCAGTCCTGCTGGATCCTTGGCGGGAGGAGCAGTGGTGGAACCACCACGATGGCAGTTGTGACGATCTTTCACGTGTTTTCGTAATCCATCCCTGCCCTCATAAGTCTTGCCACACCCTTCGATTGGGCAGCGGAATCTGTGACTGCCCTCCACGACGGAAACCGGGTACTCGACATCGTTGACAGTGACCACAAAGTTCTGAGCATGCTTGTTGGATCGGTGGCGGCGAAGGACATCTTGAGAGGAAAATGTATCGTAGCATACAGGGCAGCTAAACTCCATGGTATGCGCAGTCACGGTGATTATGAGCTTGAAGGGCTGATGGGAGGTAAACGAATTGTGTGCCAGCTGCACCTCACCTTCTTATACGTGGAGCGGCCTGCCCATCTGCCATGCAACTTGCGCTGGCTCGACTTACCCGAGCTGTGGAAAATCGAATATTGATTTCTGAGATCTGACTCGTTCCACAGTGTAAAAATTGTGCATTACACTGTACTGCCGGCCATCTGCAAAGCTGACGAGTAACGTTATCGCTTGAGGACTTTCTGACGGCCGGCGATGCTGATAATTTTGAAGTCCTCACATTGGCTGGTGAGGGTCTAAGCGACCCAAAAAAGTGCATTTAGGTGATGCCAGCCGCGTACCTTTCAGAAATGGTGGGTTTTCGTGACGTTCCAGATCCGGGCCGCCAACAGGTTTTCGTGTCGTGCTCGACTGTGCTCGTGCTTCAAAATCAATACAATTGCAATACAATACCGTGAATCTCGGTCACATGTAACCATTCCGCTCAATCCGGCCAGTACTATCGCTGACCACATACTCAGTCAGATCACATACTCGGTCACTTTTCAAAACTACTCTATTTCCCTAACAAATTATTTTCCGGAACACTGCAAAACATTTTTGATATTCTTTACTGCTACGAAGTTGAACGAGTTCAATATGTGGTCTTTTCGTTGAGATACACAAACTGGTGTGACCCCAAGCGAAATCACGCTGTGACTAGTGCGCCGTGAGTGGCCGAACGGAGTCTAAACTGCTCCACTACGCGTGATTACACGAATTGCCCAAGGAGTTTACTTTTCCTGAGCGGGGCTTGAATCCGCTGACCCGTGACAAGGTGTGACTGACTGAGTATGCGGTTGACCGAGTATGTGGTCAGCGATAGTATGTACGGGCTCGAATTGATCAGAAAATCTAATATAAGATGTATATCTGACTAAGCTATGACATCAGGTTCTCGAATTAAATAAAAACGGAGGGAATGGGCGCGCACATGCGCCAGCGGGGTGGTGGGCGAGACGGCACCAGGGGGACAGGCACGCGCGTGGGTGAGACACGTGCATTCCGGGGGAGACGGCGGGTCTGTCAGCGTGAATGAGACGGCACCAGGGGGGTATACGTGCGCCAGCGGAGTGGGCGAGATGGTGCGCTCGTGCACCGGCGGGGTGGACGAGACAGCGTGACGGGGACGAGGCGGGCGAGGGCGTAAAAGGTGGGCAAGGCGCGTGAGGAGGAGGCACGCGGAGGACGGCGTGATGTGGGGCTAGGGAGGACGAGATGGCACGAGGGTGACAAGGCAGGAGGGCGACAAGGCGGGCGTGGGTGGACGAGACGGAACGAGGGGGACCGGCATGCGACGGCGGGTGGGCGAGGGCGTGCAAAGGAGACAAAGCGAGCGAGGAGGAGGCGCGACGGAAGACGGCGTGACGCGGGGCCAGTGGGGTGGGTGAGGGTGGAAGAGGGTGGAAGAGGGTGAGGCGGACGAGCGGGGCGGGCGAGAGTGAACGAGACGGCACGATGCGGACGGGCGTGCAAAGGTGAGCGAGACGCGTGAGGAGGCGCGACGGGAGAGGGTGTGGACGACAAAATCGCCGGGCTTGTCATTGACCTCGCCGAGTTGCCGGAGCTTGGGACGACGGCACGGCACGTGCGTGCGATAGCGGGGTGGGCGAGGGAGGTGGGCGAGGGAGCGAATGCGTTGGCCCTCGTCGAGGTCATCGGCTTGCTCATCCGCGAGCTCTCTAGTTCAGAAGTCACTAGCCATGACCAACGACTCGACGCAAATGCACAAACAACTCAGTGGGCTCGTTGACGTGCTCATCTCCTATCTTCATACGTCCGCTTAAAGTCCTCGCCACCGTTTCCAAGTTGTGAGTTCCACCTTCCGTTCCTGAAGCATCGCCTGAAGATTACGTGGTATGCCGTGGACCGTGGTGATGTTGGAAGGCAAGGCGTCGACGCTGCGCATGTCGGGGGTAGCGCCGTTGAGGAGGTCGGTGATGACTCGTCTGTGGGGCTCATGCATGCCAAACTCGAGCAATACTGTAGGGAAGGCCGTCGAATAAATTGAGGCGGGGAAGAAACAGCGCGAAAAGCTGAAGAAGACGAGGATGGTGCAGATGAGGATGCGGGTGAGGACGGTGAAGAAGACGAAATGCAGATAGATGGTGTCGAAGGTAGCCCTAAACCCCGCAAGAAGAGAAAGAAGTGGGTGTCAAACTTGGCTTATTTATTCCGTTATAACGTTTTTATCAGACCACAGGTAGATGACGACGAGATGGACGCCGATGAGCGCAGGGATTCGGACTTGGACAGTATCATGCTGCGATGACGTCTGAACAAGAAGCCCTTGCTGCGCGAGAATTCAGGGAAGCTCTTCATATCAGGCTACGGGAGAGGTGCCCGGAAGTACTCAGCTTTGTCAAAACGATTGAAAGTGCGACGGAGGCGTTGCAGTTGGTGGAGTTTTTCCGGGTAACCAGCGAGTACGAATTACAACCGTTAGAGGTAAGTGTTTGTATGTTCCGTGTGACAGCATTTTAGTCTGGTGACCAGATCGCCTATGAGACGGCTTGTCTCATAGGCGATCTGGTCAAATTGGTCGCAGCTTCAGTGGATGGAGCGGGTTCCTAGGGACACGTGCATGAAAAGCCGTTTTCGGACGTATCAAAGCCCGGCAACTCACAGGGCCGAAGTTCGAACAGATACTATCCGGTACAAGAGGCGTGCGTTAGCACGCTGGTCGGACACGAGTAGTCTCGAACCAGATCTGGATCGCACCTACGGAAACCTCCGAAACCAAAACCGTCTAGCAGCGGGGTAGCCCCGAGTGTCCTAAAATGTCTGGTCAGGAGACTAGGACACGAGGGCGCCACCTTTCACACCTGAGCTTATGTAACAAGCGTAGTTTAGCCAAATAAATACATTCATTGAATCATTCATTCCGACACCGACCCCTGAGTATGACCAATCTTCCGTCACCATTACTGAAGCACTTATTAATCATAGTAGGTCCATCAAACCTGAAGCTAATCTGGCCAAAAATGGTCTGGTTGTGAGAATCTTGGTTGTAATATGACCAAACGTTGTGAGCTGCTGTGCACTTGTGATGCTCTTGTCTGATCTTGGCTGGATTCGTAGTTGAAGCAGGTGTATGAATCCATGCTTTCATACTACACCCAGCTGCAAAGCACTGATCAGTGTGCTTGCTGAACGCTCTGCAGCACTGCCTGAGCGCCATCACTCGTAAGAACTCACATACATATCGAATTAGTGTGCGCTGATACGGCCACTCACTTTTCCGGTGAGTTTCTGCTTTTGAGTTGACATATTCTTCCGCTTACATTCATTCTGCTATCGTATCGTTGCTATCGTATCATCTCGACCATATCGTGTTACTCAACACCTCGTTCCTGTGCCAATAATCAAGCGTTTCTGTCGGCGGAGTAAAGCAAACTTCTGACAGACTCGGAAAGCAAGGCATTCGCCCCATCCATTTCCGCATCGCATGTCGGTAGCGTTGAATGCACCGTCGCCAACGCCATCAGCCAACGTCGAGTACAAGAAACAGCCTCCCCATGGCAGCCCTTCTCCCAACCTCTTCGCTAAGCGCAGTCGAGGAGAGCGGGACAACTGCAAATCTCAGCCGATAGACGCAAAGCACGAGTGTGGCCTCAGGCTGGAACGGAGTGCAGTGCAGATTGCACACCATGGATTCGGTCCCATCGCAAAGGACGACAAAGCAGTGGCTGGAAGATAAAGTTAGCGGTGCTGGCAAGACACAGTCGATGGGTGAGTACCTGAACACTGCAGCGAGAGTGGGTTGGAGCATGTGACGAGGGAGCAGTGGCAGGCATCAATGTAGTTAGCCAAATAAATTCATTCATTCATTCAATGTCAAGCAGTCACGGTCGTCCACACAGATGGGCACCCTTTACCTAGGACACCACATCCATTCGGATCATGATCACTCGAGGACAATTCTGTGAACAGAAGTCAGTGGGCCAAACCAAGAAGTCGATACCACCAACCTGGTGCCAGGCACATCACCAATTCCCGAAAGAATGTAAAAAGAAGGAAGAGTGAGCAGAGTGGCAGAGTGGCAGAATGGGGAAAAGCCGTAATCCAGAGTGCAGAGTGGAAATGTGGATGACGAAGACCTGAAAGAATGTAAAAAGCAGTAGTCAGTTCATACCAGCCAAGAGAGAGAACGTAAGAAGGCAGAGTGGGCAGAGTGGGCAGAGTGCAGAGCGGAAAGGTGGATGACAAAGACTCCGGACTAACGGCCTCATTGAGCTCTGATTTGTGGCATTCACAATTCATGGTCAGCGGCTGAGCTGGCTCAGGCTGCCAGTGGTCACAGTGGTCAGAGCATCATTATTGACAGGACGCGCAGAGTGCGCAGAGTAGTCCTATATATTATTAAAGGCTGCGTTGTTAGAGGAGATGCTGCATGAAGAAGTCAGTGATGCGGCTGTACCCTCCTTGCCAAAAATATACTGCGGAGTACTACGTTTTTCGGTGAACTATATTACCATCAATCTACTAGTAGCACTTGAAACTTGAATACTGCCGCCACAACAGTCATGGAATCATCCGTAGCCCTCCCTACCATGCCCATGGCATCTCCATCGCCTTCTCGTATGTTTGTTGCAGAAAGACTTGCTGCTCCCAGGTTATCACCACACGCCCGAGGTTTTAATGATACAGAATCGCACCATTCGCAAGGATCTCTCTCTCTTGGAAAACGCGTGCTCGACTGTTATCCAATGCTCCCTCAGGCTAGACATGGTGGAAGACATACTTCACCTCGCTTTACGAAGAGACAGAAGGTGCTGAAAACGTCTGTGAGTGCCCCGAACCCAAAGATACTCACTAACCATACTCACTTCCATCCGAAGCTCGACATTAATCGAAACTGTGAAGTTAGGGACCATATGAACAAGAAAATGCTTGATCTTGCTCGAACAAGTCGGGAAGTTTACGTTGCAAAGATGCAGTACCAGCGTCTTCGTATGCAAGAGCTAGAGATGATGAAGGACGTTATGGGAGACGAGTTGGAAGAAACCCAGGGACACCTCAATCAAATGGAGTGTCAGGTTGGGCAAATTCAACATGACCTGTCCGATGGCTGGGCCGAGTCAGGAAGTAATGCAGGACAATGGGCCCACCTCTTTCCTAGGTTCTCTCGGGGTAGTGTTCTGTCTGGTTGTGAGGCTCACAGTGCCAGGCATTCAGAATGCGGCAATAGTACCACTAGCTCTTCCTTCCGCACTAATTGTTCATCGTAGCGGCATTTCACAATTTCCAGTACCGTTTTGAGTCCTTTAACTTTGTACTGATATCATGTTGTATACTCCAAGTATACCCCTTTCCAATCATCTTGTAACCTTTGCCGCTGATGCGAGGCTAAAATCCATACCCCCAAGTTCTGCCACGGTTCTTCTGGAGTCCCACAGCGGTGCAACGATCTTGATCAGGCTGCCGACTCAGACATTCATGAATCTGAGGCATTGTCTCCATCTGACCAGTCCATTCCCACACACGCACAAGGCCCACGCCAACGATCTGGTTCCTGTTCTTGGTTATGTATTCCTGGGGTTCGAACCCCTAAGCTTGTTAGGTACGATGTACAGCATTCACGGCAACAGCGACGATCACCAAGTCTGGCTGATGCCTGATTCTTTTGCTGTCTGCTGGAACTGCTGGTGTGATAATGATATAGGAACTACTGCCGGTGCATGGTGGGCCGTTGCTTGTGAGTCTTTATGGCAGCTCTGAACTTCCAAGCCGGACACTTAGACTTGAATGCAAGTTTCTCCGTCTCACTGGTAAGTCCCCTGTCACAGTAAATGCCGTTCACCCCGGAACGTTTTTTTTTGAAAATAATAGCAGTGTGCCATTGTTTCGGTGTCCTGGTGGGGTCACCAAAACAAGAACCGAACTCCCCGCGTATTGATAAATCGATGCCTAGTCACACCCCTTGCATGTGCATCTGAATTTCAGACGCCACCTCAGACGTATGTCCAACCCGAACCCACTTCACCCCCATCATGATGCCCCCCCTGAGCAGGTAGGTTTCTCCTTGGCTGAAACCTGAGTCTTCTCATTCTTGGGTTGTGCAGCAGGGTGGCTACGAATTCGGATACTTTGATGCTTCAAGTTTCCGTGCAGGTGTAGCTCCCCATGACACCGTCCCCACGCCCGGATCATTTTCAACCCATGGTTACTATCCCGAGTCCGCAACACATTCACCAACGATTGAACGAAGTGTCAGTCGGTCTACGTCACTCAGCCTTTCGACCTCAGTGAGCACCAGAGACGGTGCCAAAGACAGCGCCAGAGATGGCCCAGACCCCAAGATCCGCAAATCCAAGCTCCCATCAGCCGATAAGCGGAACATCGAGCTAGCATCCGACCTTTTCATCCTCGATGCTGTCCTGAGTGGGAAGTGGGATAATGTAGGAGCTACGTATTTGATCCAAGCTGGTACTCGGACCGGGCATAGTTTGTTTCATACCCATCTTCTAACTACAGTAGTGACTAACATCATTCATCTATCCCAGCGACTCCTTGGAACAGCAACGTGCGTAGATTGGTAAGTCAACAATTTCTCTACTACATACATGCGAAACTGATCTGCGTCGGTTTCCTGTAGCTGGTCAACCAAGTGCAGACTTTCAGGAGCAAGATGGCAAAGATGGCAGAGTCCTATGCCGAAATGTACAACCTCCCGTTGCTCGTCGATCCTAACGGTCACTTGCAGCCTATGGAAAAGTCGAGCGCAGTCCATGCGTACTGCGAACGTATTCTTTCTTCCAAAGATTGGCTGACGTATTATCTCCACGAGCATGACCCCCAAACGGTGAGTCTGCACTGAACGAATGTTACCTACCCCCGACAAATCTTTTAAGGGAAAGTTCAATCTATTTGCCAATCCCATTTTCGTGCTGTTTCACACTCAGTTCTGGTACACACATTCCATGTCACCAATTTTGCGCCAGCAAGACATGCCGTGGGACACCCCCCCCCTCCAACTGTTATCTATATCAGCCGCTGCGGTAAATCGCCGAGTCTCAACTTTCGCGATCAAATAATAAGCTGATTCCACGTGTTCCAGTTGGCCTGTGGCCTCCGTCGGGTGTGGCAGCCGGAAGCTACAGCATCAAGGCCGGGGCATGGCTCCGCGCTCCGGTTTTCAGCAGATTATCACGTTCTCGAAGGAAAAATCTACAGTGGAATGGAGGCGGCGCTCCACCACGACTGTCCGAATACTAGAAATGCATTCCAACAGGTGCTATGCAAGATCCACGAGGACGGGCTGTGAGTAAAAACAATAGCTTACCCGATGTATTCCTACTTACAACCAACAGAAAGCTCAAGGCTTCCAGAGCTACTAGTGCACCAGCACTCGGAGACGGGTTTTATATTCCTTCTGCATCCGAAATTAGGTCTCTGCAGCTTGGCTCACGTGCCCAGTCACTGGGCACTGGCATATCTCCCCTAGCCACTGCTGGCCCGGGGCCGAGTTCACAAGCATCCACCGCTTACCACGATCCTGGTTGGGCGTTGACATCTTAAGTTGCAGGACAAGAATACAAACGGCGTTGTTCGCCCAACAAACTATGTACCAGACCTTCTAAAGTACCCGAGATTGGTGTAGTGTATAACAAAAGGATATGGATACATTACTTGGACAGCGGTTACAATGAGCCGTGTGTCGAAAGGGTATTCAGAAACCGGGTATCGGTATCACGATCCCATGAAGTCGGAAGACATCCGCCCTTACATCAACGACCGCGTTACACCTTGTGGTCTGGGAGGCGGAAGTGGGCGATGAGGGATGCGCTGTGATGAGGCGGCAGTGAGGGCCGAAGTACGTCGTGCCAATTGGCACTGGGCCCTCCGAAGCTCTTCGTCAATCCGCCACATGCCTCTGACAAACGTGTCGCGGTCAACGAGTCCAGTGCACTGGGGATCGCAGTCGTTCCTGAAAACGCGACATCCACCTGAGATCAACGAGGCGATCACAATCTATGCACTTACCATATACTCCTGAGCTTTTGACGATCGAGGCGCGAGGCACTCCATATATATTTGACAATTCACCCGTTCAGTTTCAGCTCTGGGGCAACTGAAGACGACGCCTCTTCTTCCTCGCTGTCACTGCCTTGAAGCCTTTTTCCCGAAGACAAGACGGGGTGGTCTTCCGGGTTGGCGATCAGGTCTACCAAGAAACCTCACCATCCAGCTGCCTGCCTTTCTTGGCGGAGAGAGGCGGTGGTAAGAGTAGTTTGGTTTTCTGCGTCCTTTTTTCCGCTTTTCGTCGACCTTGCACTGCGCTATTGAGACTCATATCGCGATCTGAGGGACTGGGGTCGGCCGGAGGAGAGGTGAAGATTTTACACTACCTCCAAACCGTGCG
>JBBPRK010001158.1:0-14483 GCA_038093075.1 Boletus patriciae
TTCACTTCATTGAAGCCATCTCAGTGGTGGGTGATAGATGACTATTTCGAGGATGCCTCCACTATTCTCGAAGAGCAAGCCTTTGAGGAGGAAGTCCAGAAGATGGCCGAATAGTTACCAAGCTCCCTGCTACTGAGTCTCGTAAAGCATGTACGATATCACCGTCGTCTCTGATGTCGCCTGTTGCGTCCTAGTCATGTAACCATGTTGTTTCTTGAACTGTCGTTGAATTTTGCCCATAGTGAGCGTGCAGCAAGAGCGTGTCATTCGTTCGAGGAACAACATATTCATATTCGTATTTGCTTCGTGTCGGTAGTTGGTTCTTAAGTTGCTATATTATGCTATGTGAAATTCAGTCCTGTGTGTGAAGACTTTGGGTCATCTGCATCAAAACCTTGGGAAAATGGAGTACGAGCGCAACGATTCACAGGCCAAGGTGGATGAAAGGAACCCAAGACAAAAACGGCGCTCCAGAGTTGTGAAGCTGCTCGACCGCATAGTGCAACGCTTCCGCAGCCTCCCCATCGTCCGGCAATCTACCATCACGGAAAAGTCGTTTGTACACGTCCCTCGCTACCTCGGGCGCATCACTGTCGCCTATCTTCCACATCGTCGCAATGACCCCACTATATCCGGCAAGAAGCATTCCTGCAGCAAGATGAACAGTTTCTTCGCAGAGATCTTCATCCCCCGTTGCAGTCTGACACGCAGACAAAAAGGCGAGACCCCCACAAGGCCTGGACAATCGAACGACATCAGAGAGTTTCAAGCGACGGCCGTCGGCGAGCAATGGGCCACTACCGAGGGGATTGTTGCGGTCTTGTGTGCCGTGACATGCAAAGTGGATCCAATCCGATCCTGCCATCTTGGCCAAGACGTCCTCGACAGTCCCATCCGCCTCCTGGAAGGAAACGAGCGGTGATAGCGATGACAGCTCTTGGATGATATGCATCCGAGTCTCCCTTGGCACACCCATAAGATGAGGCTGCCCGTCCGTGGTCGGCTGACGGACAGCGACAAGGCGCACGCTGAGCGGATTTACTTCCGAACTTTGCCGCGACGCGAGTGCACTCAAAGTAGGGGTGTAGGAAGAAATGACAGAGTCGGAAAGTCTAGATCCTGGATCAGCACCTCCATACAGGCCCGACGCATGTGTGGGAAGAAGCGCAAACGGTCCAGTCGGGCACCAAAAAATGCGGGTCGGTTGTCTACCATCCACTGGCATCTACAATTATCCAAGCTGTCAATACAGATAGAAAATGGCATCGATAGCGGGTCCGCGTACCATGGGAGCGATTTTTTCAAGAACAGGATTGACAGCGTGTTGCCACAGGTATGATAAAATGGACCTGAACGCCTCGTCAGGGCTGAGATCATGTCGAACACGTCTCGCGGCTCTGCTCGAACCGTCACACGGGATGGCGAGGCCATGATCTTCCAGCAATCGACCCAGCCGTTTCTGTGTTTGTTCGACTTTTTCACAGGTGATGCTCGGAAGAGGGACATGAACAACACGATCCGAGCCTGGAATAACAATCAAGGCATCACATCTCCATTTGCTAGCATTGAGGAAGACGACGGGGCCCGAGTGGACCAAAGAAGTGAGTTGTTCGATCGTCATCGGGAGCAGGAACCGATCGAAACCAGGTAGTAAGCGTACCTGTGCAAGAAGTTTCTCTCGCGAGAGAGCAAGTGCACGGTGTTCTCGGGCCTGTACCTCCAACGACGTATCCTCCGTATTCCAATCATTCATCAACTTGTTCATCGTGGGTTTCTTTCGGGCACTGGCGTGTTCAAGGTGATGGGATACACATTCAAACCGCTCAGCCAATTCTGGATATGGATATGCTGCACGGAGCTTGTCGACGGGGGTGCGAAGCTGTGAGAGTTAATTCCACATGACCGATCGTCCTTGCTCGAGCCACTCTACCGCGGTATCAGGTCTACATGCATCGAGACCAGCGGCAGCTGCGTCGCATGCTATGTCTGCAGCTTTGCGGAGTTCGTGGTACCGATCGTTAAGAGGGAGCCCCATCTATGCCACTTGAGAAAGAAGGTCGATAGCGACAGTGTATGCGTCGAGGAGAGACTGGGGGTTATGCGGTAGGTGGCGAGCATACTGAATCCAAGGCTGAGATGCTCGAAAGCGCTCGGCAGATGGTCCTGAGGAAGAGCGAGCTCCACACGAGGAATGCAAGATTGCGTTGCGGAGGTCAGGGCTTGAAGGACTACTGCTTTCAACGCGCTGGAAGCGGGTGAACAACAAGACAGCGAGGTTGATTAGCGTAGAAGGCTTGTTGGAATGCCCATCAGGGATGAGTCGAACTGCGTCCTCAACCATCGCAACTGCGTTGTTGATATCGGAGAGGTCAACAAGGCGCGAAAAGCGCCTGGATAACGAGAGGCCTAGGTTGTTTAACCGCAATGGTTTCTCAGGATGACCGTCCGGGGTGAGTCGCACCGCGTCTCCTCCCGTTGAAATTGGCTTTTCGATGTCAGAGAGCTCCCCAAGCCGCTCGAAGCGTTTAGATGGCGATGTGGCAGGGTTTTGTAGGATGACAGGCTTGTTGGGTTAGTCACCAGAGGTCAGTCGCGCAGCGTCCTCTAGGATCGAAATTGAGTTCTCAACGTCAGAGATGTCCTCGAGATGCTCATAGCGCATCAGCAACGAGCCGCCAAGGTTGTTCAGCCACGAAGGCTTGTCGGGATGCCCATCGAGAGTCAACTCCACAGCCGATTCGAACATCAAAATTGACTTGTGCATGTCAGCGATGTCCCCCAGGTGCTTATAGCGCGTCAATAACGAGTTCCCGAGGTGATTCAGCCGTAAGGGTTTGTCAGGATGGCCCTTGGGGGTTAGTCGCACCGCCTCCTCTCTCAATGAAATCGACGTCTCGATGTCAGCAAGGTCCCCAAGGCGATTGTAGCTTCTCAACAACGAGCTACCAAGGTTATTTAACCATGAAGGTTTGCCGGGATGGTGATCAGGGGTTAATTGCACGGCATCCTGGAACATCAAAATTGCCTTTTCGAAGTCAACAAGTTCCCCAAGGTGGTTATAACGCGTCAAGAACGATACTCCAAGGTTGTTCAACCACGAGGGTTTGTCGGGGTGACCACCAGGGGCCAGTTGCATTGCTTCTGTTCTCATTATAATCGACCTGTGGATGTCAGCGAGATCTCCAAAGCGCTGATAACGACTTGACAACGAGCTGCTGAGATTGTTCAGCAAAGAAGGTTTATCAGTATACCCATTTGGGATGAGTTGCAAGGCGTCCTCGAGCATTGAAATTGAGTCCTCGAGGTCGACCAAGTCTCCAAAGCGATCATAGCGTGTCAACAACGAGCTGCTGAGATTGTTCAGCCATGAAGGCTTTTCGGGGTGATCATCGGGCGCCAATGGGACCACATTCTTAAGCATTGAAACCGACTTCCCAATGTCCACGAGGTCCCCGTGATGCTTGTATCGTCTCGAAAATGCGTAGCCAAGGTTGCTCAACATGGTAGGCTTGTTAGGATGACCATCGGAAGTCAGCTCCACCGCTTCCTCGAGTCTTGGAATTGACGTCTCGATGTCAGCGAGGTCCCCCAGCCGCTTATAGCGTCGTAACAACAGATTGCCGAGGTTATTCAACCATGAAGGCTTGTCAGGATGTCCACAAGGGATCAATCGCAACCCATTCTCTCTCGTCGAGATTGACTTGTGGATGTCAACGGAGTCCCCGAGATCATAGCGCGCCAAAAATGAGCTGCCAAGGTTGTTTAGTCGTGAAGGCTTGTCACGATGACTATCGGGGATGAGTTGGACCGCATCCTCCAGCATCGCAATCGACCCCTCGATATTGGCGAGGTCACCGAGGCGGTGGAATCGATCGCGTGAAAGAGTGCCAACTCTGACTGTTAAGGCATGCGCGCTGGGATCCTGACGTGAGGTTCTTTGCAAAACAAATTCCACCATTTGCAATATCTCTTCATCGACGTCCACGTCATCTTCTGCAGTTTGAGGAAGCTCTGGTACCTGCATAGACTCGGATATCGTAGCTGTGCTGAGCGTGAGGAGTGCCCCTTGGTATACATGGCTATCCGCCGGCGTTACATCCAGCACCTGAGAGAGGAGAGCTTTGCCTTCAGCCACATCCACTTCGTTATATAGTCTCTGGAAGCGAGCTACGAGGGCAATGCCGAGATTGAATAATGTGAGAGGATTGTCCGGGTGGCCACTAGGACAGAGGGAAAGCGAAGCCCGGTACAAATCAATCGGTGCACCGAAATCGGGGGTAACATTGTTAACTTGGCAGTAGATGAGCTTCGCGGTGGCTAGGTTGAACAACACAATGGCGTGACCGTGGTGGTCGGGTGGGCATAAGTCTCGAGCGCGTTCGAAATGCGCGATGAATTCGTTGAGTTCATGTGGCTCCTGAGCTTCCCGATAACGACCGAGTGCGCGATGCCCCTTATCCGTCAACTTCCCAAGCTGGCACACCGCCTCTGAAAGCTAAGAAGGTAAGATGAGCATCAAGTCAAATTAAGCTAAATGGATCTCACACATGTCTGGTGCAGTTGCGAATTGGATTCGATTGAAACCCCGTGATTGAACCCGGATTTTTAATGAGGAACACGAAGGAACAACACCCCCGTCCTCTTGCGCGAGAAATATGACAGCTGCCTAATGGTGTTAACAATACGGCGGAAGGGAAAAGGATCACTCACGCAAAAGCCGTTTGCTGTGACCGATTAGCTCTCCAGCAGCGATCCCGAACTCGCGGAGCACCTCTCCAGTCCCAAGTATTGGTCCCAACTCGAACGATGCAAACACCTTGAAGGATATCCTCGATGATGCATCGAAGGACCTTGAAAGTCATCCAGTAACCACCGACCCACAAAATAATTTCGTCGTCCCATTCGACCACATCCTTTCGTACAGACACGGGTTTGATGGAAGTTTTCTTGGCCACAGGGCCAATTTCGACGAGGGCGTGAAACCCAGCTGGGATACGCCTGAGTCCGATGGCGACGTCTGTAGCATGAATGTTGTACACAGCCATCAGTGGTGGCTCAAATTTGTGGTATGATACAAACGAGTAATCAGGATGTCCTCTGACCATCCCTCGACCGGTGGTTGAAGTGCTCCTCCGGATCCTGCATCTGATCTCCATCGCCTAGCATGTGGTGGCTCCATCCACCGCCAAATCGTCTTCACCCACAAGTCCAGCGCAAAAAGGAAAACACCAGAGTAAACCTAGTCTCGTTCCCATCCGTAGTGGTGATGGGCAGAGTTCTAAAAGTAATTTGCAGAGACATCCCCACTACGTCTGGTGCATTTCGTACGGCGAACCCCCCATGCGTCACGCTTGGTGGTCACGTGAGCGCATAGCATCCATTTTTGAAACACTGCTAGCTTAATTTGGCAATCAGCGTCAGAAGTGGTGAAAACTATTCATATACCGCTTGTTGCCTGATGTGTGTAAGGCTCAGTGGTCTAATGGATAAGTGTTACACTTTTGGCCAAGGCGCCGAGTTCGAGACCTTCAAATGACATATTTTTCTTTCCGCCTCATCCAGGCAAACCTGTACCCATAGTACCTGTACCCAAGCCCTAAATTCAATGTCTGCCTAACAACATCATTCCGAGTGAGCAAGAATGTCTGACAAGCACACAGAGACTACATTTGCAAGCAACTAATTACATGGTTGCCTAATTGGTCGATTGGTACCTGTGACTATGGTGTGACACATGACGTATGGGGGGTTCGCCGTACGAAATGCACCAGACGTAGTGGGGATGTTTCTGCAAATTACTTTTAGAACTCTGCCCGTCACCACTATGGATGGGAACAAGACTACCTGTGACTATGGTGTGACACATGACGTACGGGGGGTTCGCCGTACGAAATGCACCAGACGTAGTGGGGACATCTCTGCAAATTACTTTTAGAACTCTGCCCGTCACCACTACGGATGGGAACAAGACTACCTGTGACTATGGTGTGACACATGACATACGGGGGGTTTGCCGTACGAAATGCACCAGACGTAGTGGGGACATCTCTGCAAATTACTTTTAGAACTCCGCCTGTCACCACTACGGATGGGAACGAGACTAGAGTAAACCCAGCAAGCACACCGTGCAGCAGTCAAGAGTGACCAGCTTATGTAACCAAAGGCCTCATAGGGGCCACGGAGGGGTCGGCAGTCGGAGTCGGAGTTTGGTCCAAAGAGAGTAGTGTATGCCTACTACAGAAAATGCCTACATCTTTGTACGCTTTGCGCCTGACCCTAACCCTATGCAGTCAAAGTTTGCCGTTTTGCCGAGTCGGAGTTTGAACATAAGTCGATAGGTCAATTGGTCGACCCTTCCAGCAACTGCTGGACGACCATCTCCGAGTCCCAATCCGAATGGATACATGTCAGCCCCGCTTGGAAATGGACACTCTTTGGACGGGTGCCACAACACAGACTTTGCTAGCATGCTACTTACCGAGTGCATGTCGATTGCCACAAGGGGGCGTGATGACGCTCTTGTTTACCTTTCACATGCATCGATGGTTGGGCGGCACCATGATGTACGTTAGTCTCGCTGTGTTGGTTGATGTATTTTCTGATTTGAAAGCCGTTGACTCAGATGTCACGCCCTGCTCTTCTTGGAATCTCGCCTGACGGTGAGCGATGAATTAGCGGTCTCGATGCTCACAGGATTGGGTTGTCAGCACGACGATTGGGATAATTGGCCAAGCGATGTACAGTGGGTGTTGAGATGCTCGACCGCTATAGAATCAGTGCCGTGATGTTTTGTGAGTCTGGGCATATGAATTGGAAAATGAAGGCAAGTAACAGGTAGCGACCTGTAGCGACCCGTGAACACGCGGACAGGTACTTGGAGCGTTGAACAATGGTTGCCGAGGCTTAACTGTCACTTACCGGATCACCGCTGCAACATGTTCATGCTCCGGGAATGATGCAGGTGAGGACGCAAAGCAACACGTACGGGCGGGCCTTTCTGGCTTTAGCGATGGCAAGTCAAAGACGGCCACGCAGTTGGAACACACCGCCAAGATTTGCACAGTTGACGCGTGCGCGAAACGTTGGATCAGTGAGCGCGTCATCCCGGATGCTGTTGGGCCATGATCCATGTGGTAGCTGCAGACCGCGGAGCTCAGGGTTTGACGTCTGACTCCGGGTCCCTGAACCAGTACTACTAACGGTGCGGCTCGCCCTTCATTCTCGCTGACCATCATGCCGCGCTGAACGGGTGTAACACCTGCCACGTGTCTCTAGAAGCGACACGATCTGGATTCTGCCACGGGATCGGCCGAAGGACAAGACTGCCCGCATTTTCAGCACCGTCAACAGGACCCCCTCTTCGGCACGACCGTACCCTGGCGCACAACAGATCCCTAGCTAGTGAACTGTCAGCTTCTCGGATTGCGGCCCCCGTTTGATGTCAACTCTGGCGTCGCCACACACGTCGTACGGGGCCTGTGACAGCGTACAGCGCCGAGATCTGACAATTTTTCACGAAGTATTCCAGATTAGTAGCAATTGGGGAAACGGGGAGTGGAAATAAGGGCAACGTTTGATCTTGCCTGTCTGCCAGCCAGTGTGTGACAGGCGTGATGCATGATGTCCCTTCGAGTAGGCCACCTTTCCACTGGCAGCTGGGCGCTGAAGGCGTATCGAGTCCGAGTCGGAGAAGAGAAAGCAGATTCTTCCATGTCAATCTCGGAGAGCAGATCCTCCGGTCGTTCCTGTCTCGCGCACTTTTCGGACGTGCACACCACCTCAGTAACACGGGGAAAGAGGGTTCCAACTCCGCACTGGCGAGGTTGACAAGACAATTGAAGGCCTGCCAGTGGCCTTCCCGACAAAGGAACCCGTGTTGTTGTAAGACACCTTTGGGGATCGCGGCCTGACTCGGACTCGGAAGGCTAGAGTTGTTGGACTGTCATTCATTTCAGTTGCTCTGGTAATCGGCGTATACCGTGCTGTACGGCACCATCGCTTAGATAAGTTCGTGGGCTCAGCGAGGGGGTTCAAGTTCTTCAAGAACTGTGACATGTCCCAGCGTTTCGGAACATGCTTCGTCTTGTTCCCCGAGCCCAAGCCCAAGCCAAACAATGACCAACCAATTAACCTGCCAATCAAACTATCTAGTCGCAGGGGGGTCGTAACCGTAACTTACTAACACCAAATAAGAAGTAAAGACAACAGTATGTATTGAAATACAGCGACGGGTACACATGGGAAACGAAAATGCAGTGAGTGATGAAAGGCGGACAGGGCGGAGGAGAACACGACAAGGAGCGTGGTATCGTACGCCGGGTAATATACGCACCAAGTCTGAACGTCGAGGATCGGAAGATGGCGCGTCGATAGTGTGGATGTAGGGCTACAAATAAGCGGGCGCGGGGGAACGACAGGTGCTACGTAGGGAACGATGACAGGTCTCGGTAGAAAGTGCTGCAAAGATGTGACCCCCAAACGAGGGAAGACACCAAAATACGCACGCAGAAGCATGCGCCGAAGACGGAGAAATGCGAAACGATACAGACAACACGACACATGTCAAAAGCAGAGAACGAAACGGCAACACACTACCGCCACATGGAGCCTAGAAGAAACAGGTAACTCGACCAGTCAGCACGATACCCAATAATAATGCGAAAAACCATCAGCGCTACTCACAGGGGCTAAGGCACCACGCCCACCATGATACCCGCCAAGACGCCCGCTATCACCGCCGCTACGAACGCGGCTCGGATGACCACTTCCCATTGCGCACGTTTCACCACCGGCGACTGTATCTGCGTCAACGGCGTCGCAAACGCAGGTACACCCGCCGTAAACGAGGGTATCAACGTGGCAAACGAGAACCATTTCGTTGGGCGGTCCGTTGACGAGGCCGAGGATGTTTCCTTGTCGGGGGGTGACGTGCGTCGGTTGCATTTATATTGTGCACGTCCAAACAAGTGGCCGACGGACGACGGCAACGCGGGTGCAGACGAGTGCTGACCCGATGGATCCACGGCAACAACCGAGGACGGCGGCACGCTCGGGTGCGTGCGTCCCGCTCGCAACGACGCACCATCACCCCCACCGATACTGTCACGACGCTGACCTACCCTGTTCGTCGGCAACGAGTCAAAATCAAAGTAGCACGCGCTCCTTTGACTGCGCAGCGACCTCGTGGTGTCGCTCAGGCTAGTAGTGCTGTTGTTGTTGTAGCTATTCGGGATGAAACCCGCCGTCGGGCCGTATTCGAACAGGCTTTTCATACCAGTCCGAAGGTTCCGCGTGCTCTGAACCGGATCCACCATGACAGGGTTGCCAGCGGCGGGCGTCCGAATCACCATTCTGCCAGGCCGTGGCTCTGGTCGCGTGTGTGCAGGCTCCACGTACGTGAGAGCGGTCGGCGATAGGCGGTATTCGGGACGGTGTAGACACGACGCCGTCGCCGGACCTTCTGGTGCAGGAACGTCGTCGAAAAACGCAGGCGAGACATCGATCTCGTTGCATCCTACCGACGAACACCCCTCTGATTCGCAGGATTCGCAGGACGACGTCCTTGCCAGACTCGCGCTCGAGAACTGTGCATAAGGGCGGGTAGGTGGAACGAAAGACGTCGGGGAATCAAGGGGAGAAGACATCGGCGATACCGTCCCAATGGATTGCTCTGGAACGGGCGCACTACGAGACGGGATCAAGAGGGATTGGCCGCGGGCGTGTAGTGATCTGAAAGGCATGGGAGACGAGATGGGCATCGACATGGGCATCGGCCGCGATATCGTCGGTCGAGTGAGTTCAAACTTGCGAAGTTGCCGAAGGTCGCCAAAAAAATAAATCATTAAGCAAATCTAAAAACGATGTTCAGTCGCTCGTCACACCGCCACAGTGGTGTACGTCTTACTTACACCTTGCAGACTGGAAATCAAAACGGTCAAACCGAACCAGAGGCCTGGTAAGGCAGCCAAACGAATCAAACGCCCGTGCGGTCCAATGGTCGTCAACACCAGGGGAAGCACGCCAGCAATAAGAGTGAAAACACAACCAGCGATGATTCCACATACTGCTCTTTGCGACCCCACGTTGGTGTATGCAGCACGCACAAAACGTTTGAGCGACTCGTTGAGCATATTCCGTGCCTCGAGTACCACTTCGGTGAACACGGCAGGGTCAGGATGAACGCTCTGCGAATGCCACAGGGGGGACCGGGTGTGATCTTGTGGATGCGTATGCAGCGCCGGGGCATGTGGGCTACAATGAAACGGCGCGAGGATGTCCGAGGGAATGTTCAGCTCAAACTCGCCATTGGGCGTGAAGAACGTCTGTTTCGCGCGAAGATAGAACATGGCGAGGGAAGGGTCGGGGGTTGGCGGGACGGAAAATTTTTGGCGCTGCGTTTTGGATGTCATCTTCTCCTTTTTATTGACGAGGGCCATTTTTTCGCGTTGAGCCCAAGCGTGGTAACGAGCAGTATAATCCTTGAGCCAGAGGATGAAATAAAGGTTCTCGGGGGAATGCTCCACGTAGAGGAGATATTCTTCCAAGTCCTTGAGACCAATCGGAGGGAGATGTCGACGCGCGAGTACATCCTCGAGGCGGACATCGAGGACGGGGGTGACGCCACACGAGCGTACCTTGCCTACAGCAGGGGGTGGATTACAGAGGCGATACTGGGGCAGAACTGGTTAGAAGAGCTGTATGGCAGCAAGCTGCGGTCGCTGACCGGTAGAGTGAGCAGGCCTTTGGGACCGATTCTTGACGGCGGAGGCTGAGCCATCGGGAGGGGAGGATGAGGATGCCACGACGTTATGTATAATGGTGCCAACTACAAGATAAGCTCACCGCAGTTCGGATCCAGGCGCGGTCATGCGTCCAGATGCATCTGCCGTAAATTTCTGTCCCTGTTTGGACATTCTGAGCGCTGTCGAGGTCCTATCTCGGACACGTCATGATATATAGGTCATCTGACTCGCGGGTCCAAAATGGAGAAAAAAAATTGTGGGTACCCCCATGCCCGTGCCGGTGCACAGCCGGGCGGAAAAATGCTAACCCAAATCTCAAAATGTCAAACTCACCCCCAAAAACTGAGCATCAATTCCTTAGCATGTGTACACGTACAGGAGTCATCTACCGGAATCTCTGCCGCTCGATGACCGACTTCTGTCTTGAGTCCCGCGAGACACGCCTGCAACCAGGAAAATGAATGAAATGCTATAAATAACACAGGAGTGGGAGTCATACCAATAATACTCCATCACATCGCTCTGGCCCAGTTTCCTCAGGAAATTCTCGTCGTGCGTGATGATGATTAGTTGGAAGTTCGACCTGTTCTTGCGCTCGTTGATGATGCTGTGTTATTAACGCCACTTAGCCGCCAACTCAGTATCGAATGCCGCACTTACTCAACCAGACTCTCCGCCAAAGCATCGATGTTCTCAATGTCCAACGCATTCGTCGGCTCATCCAACGCCAGTATGCCGCAATTTTGTCCGAACGAGTCGGAAAGCGCAAGCCGGATGATGATCGAAGCAAGCATCTTTTGCCCAGCAGAACACCGTCCCCGCATGTCCATCTCAACCTGGTCCTTCGTCATAACAACCTATCACGGAGGTTAGCAACTGACTCAGTCCACGTTTTCTCCGAAAGAAGCCCACCCGATAATTATACGACCGTTTCGAAGCTCCGCCTTCCACATCGGACCGTATCTTAATCCCATCAATGTCTAGCCAATCGTGTTAGCGACCTAATCGGAGATTCTCATCTTGGCACACCTGTTCCCTGATACGTCTTGTTCCACAGATGTCGCATGGTATCGTTCACTTCCTCCATCTTTAAACCGTGATACTTCATGATCGCGCTAGAAGATGTCAGCACCAAGCCCAAAGCCTATCATTCAAGAAAGACCATCTCACTTGTCCAGCGCTTTTGCGTACTTTTCCAGGTCATTGTTTGCCATGTCCGACATCTATTTATATCGGCTTAGCGCCACACCCGCATCACAATCGCCATCGAACCTTACCTTTACTTTGACCAGCTGATCGGTATACCGCTTGTTGATATCCTTATATTCCCGCAAGTCTTTCTCCACTTGTTTCGATGTCTCATTATGGGAGCTTATTTCGCCACCAATGTGAGCGTACTATAGAACTCCGACAGTCAGGTGAACGATATCCCGGGCGTCATTAAAAGGAAAAACTCCAAACCCACCTTGCTCTGCATCTCCGTCTCGCGTTGCTTCTCAACCTGATAACGGTCCTCAAAGGTCCGCTTTGCCTTTGCGGCCGCCTCCATGTCGTACGAGTCGATCTCAGCCTGTGTAGCATCGATATCTTTCACCAGCTTCCTCATCCGAATGTTGTCGCGCAACCTCGAAACCGAGCTCCCACTCTCGTTGATCTCCCGATCGATTGTGACGACCGTCTCACGCACGCTCTCGATTTTGATTCCGAGTTCCGTAATCTCCCCTTCATAGTGCTCGATCTTCCCAGAGCACTCCGTCAGCAACTGGGCACGTTTTTCCCGGACGTAGCTAAGTCACCACGCGAATGAGCCCCTGAGTCGAGAAGAGGGAGTGGACAACAAGATCCTCACCGATCGACGACCTTGTTGATATTTTCGAGCTTATCAACACTCATGTTCATCTCCTGTGTAGATCTTTGTGCCTCGGCCAGCCTTACATTCAGCTCGGCCTGGACTTGTTGGTGCTCCTGTTCTAGTCGTTGAATAGGGGCTTGCGCCTCGGCAAGTTTCCCGTCCAATTCCTAGGGAATCGCGGCGTTGAGCACGTAAGAAACAACGCATGGCAGGTGAAATGAAACCTTCAGCCGGGCACTAAGTGCACTAATCTCGTTCGTCATGACAACGATCCGTTCCTCCATTATGTCCTTATCCCGAATCTGATTCGAGAGCGTGTTCTCCTTTTTTTCCATAGAGTGAAGGTCGCCTTCATGCGTCCGGAGCGACGAGTTCTGCCGATCCCGCTCAGTCATGATTGTCTGTCGCTCTCGCTCGTTCGCACGACTATCGGGTTGGTCATCAATGATCACGCCCAAGTTACGACGGATCTGCGCTTACATCTCATTTGAGAGGCCATCTAACTCGGTCTGCACATCGTCGGCCGTCTTTGAACTGCCAGACGAACTAAGTTCCTCATCCAAATTTGCAATTTCGGTTTTAAGGCGTCCAATTTCAGACTGGTTCTTTGTGATGGCCGCAGCATGCTGTTTCAGCGTGGTGATATCCCTGATGTCCTTCTTGATATCGTTGACCTTTTGTGCGGCCTGCAAGCGGGAGTTATGCCCGTTGAGCTTCGCGAAGCATAGCCCGTGAGTGAAGACCACATTATACGCACCTGTTCGGATTGCTCGCTCGCAGAGGGAATCTCGGACTGTGCAGCCTTGATCTGCTTTTCTAGCGCTGGGATGTCACCGTTCTTCACCCGGTCCCTCGACGCCTGGTGTGGCAAGAAATCTTCCAGCCGGGACAACTCTGTCTGCCACTCCTTGAGTTGGTTGGCTTCATTTTCCACAACTTCAGGGGAGTTCTTTCTGATTTGCTCTTTAAGCTACATACGGTAAAAGAGGTCAGTCCTAACTTCAATGAACGTCGCAAACACCATCAACGTACATATTTCTCAAAAACGGCAAGTTCCCTGTCGTCCATGTGCCGGTTGCAAGCTTGGCAAGTCTTCTTCGCCTTGCCAACCTTAAGGAACGTCTGGTACACGTCAATCATGCCGGCTTTACCGCTCGTTTCGCTATTTAAGAGCGCATATAACATGTCAGTTCATTGAAGAAAGACAGCAATGTCCGTGCGAGTGCATACCTAGTCATCTCTGCAACATTCCGTCGTGCTTCTGCGAGCGCATCGTTCAGGGGTGCACCCCCCACAGTACCTTCCTTCAATATTTTCTCGACGTCTCCATGACGAGTATCGCGTCAACCAAGGAAGCACGTCACGACGACGAGAATAGGAACATACGTTTGAGCTCGTCTCGCTTGGTTTTGAGTTGCGATTTGGCTTGCGAGAGCGTCGTCTCGGCTGTCTGCAGCGTCTTGTTGACAGCTGCCAATTCACTCTCAGCTTCCGAAAGTTCAAGTTCTTTGTCCCTACACCCACATATGATCAGTAAGGAGTCGCACGAAATGAGGTGCCAGCAGACCTTGAAATGCGGTCGATGTCGCGCTCCATACTCTCCGCGCGTGCATCCTTGCCAACCAGCTTCCTGAACTTGGGATTACACATCTCAAGCCTGCAGAAACACCCATCAGCATTTCAATGACTCTTCTTAGAAAGACCAACGCACGTGTTCTTGACTTCGAGCGTCCTGCTCCTCACTTCCGACCGCTTCAAATCCAGCCTTGCCCTCGCATCCGCCTGCAAACTAAGTCCCCTGAGCTCTGCGTTCAGACTGTCTCGCCTGTCCTCCATCACTCTCGCCTTGGAGGCTCGCTCGCTCAAACGCTCCTCAAAATTGGCTTCCT
>JBBPRK010001159.1:0-14474 GCA_038093075.1 Boletus patriciae
GAACATCGATATCATTCAGGTGACATTGCTTGAATGCGATGTCTAATGCCCGGGATCACGTTCGCATTTATGGGTCCATGCAATAGCTATTCCCATAGGACAGATGATTGGATTTTGACGGACTTGCATAGATTCGGGTGAGCACGAGCACACAGAATAGTTGAAAGAAGCTTACGTTTGTGGCATCCACAATCGCTGCGCAGTCTTGCTAGTGTGCACGTATTAGGGCGCGTGCATGGTGGCTATTCGTCGAGGCCCGCGAAATTTCATCCGTAAGCAGTGTTGGTGAGTTGTAACTGTCCTTACGCACCGTTAGTAGTTGAACCTGAGCATAGTTCGCACGCACGTGAGTAAGGAAAGCGAAAGTGAGGCGGGAGGTTACCGTCAGCCACCTCTTTGAGTAACACCGACAAGAGCTGGTGGCGATTTGACAAGTCACTGATCTCGTCAGGAGCATCGATGATCCGACACCGTGAATATTTCGACTGAGTTGAACGAGAACGCGGTCGAATTGCTCCAGTGGGGATAGCGATCGTCGAAGAGGTCGGTTATCTTTACTACCCTCCGGAGCTCAGACTTGAATTGGAGGTGGCAGGTAAAGAGATTGAGCGAACGCGTCCTAAAAAGGTTCTGCTTCGCGACGTCCATGCGAGCGATCGCAAACTTAGCGACGCACAAAAAGAGGTGCACCTGCGGTCTATCAGATCCGTATGGGTTGTCGTCAAAAGTTGTCGATTCTGCTGAAATCCGGAATCTGTGAGGGCCACGTTGTAATGGATGTCAGAGCACATACCGTTATCTGGGATCGCATTCATCATGGGGATCACGAATGCGCTTCTCAGCTCTTCGAACTTGCTCTCGTAGTCTGTGAACCTCGTGCCAATGTCAGAGATAGCGTGTTTCGCAGGTGCAATCGCTATATGTGATAATCAGCTGCGAAGATAATAGACACGACTGCAACTCACAGAAATCCTCCGGTTGAATATACTTGGCAACGAAGTGGCCACATTCCACTTGCTGGATCAGAAGCGTGGCAGATTTCCTGGGCTTTTGGTTTTCGATTGTCTTCAAGGAGTCGCTCGCGTGGATGAATGCAAATGCATCATTCATCACGTTGGCAAAGTCGGCGACCCTGCTATCGCGACCTTCCTGGTCTACAAGCACCTAGTGGGAAGCGCTCATTGCAATTGATGATACTGCCGACGGACGAACGAACCTTGTTTGTCGCTATCAATACTGACGAAGCCAGTGACGCGTGTGAGTGGACCTGCACCAAATTCAGACGCGGAGGACGTTCAGAGGATGAATTGAAATACCTCTGGGATACCCATTGCGATCTCAAAGAGCGCTCGATGGTGCCAAGATAGACCGCACCACGTATGGTGCCTACGTTTTGGGGGCTACCATTTCTGGCGGCATTATGTGGCTGAGGCTCGTCACTGCCCGTTCCTCCATGGGTGGCGATACCCGAAGGATCGAGGCCGTCGAATGTGACTTTTCCAAGAGGTCGGTCGAGGACTGTGGTCATGAAGCTCTCCAGCAAAACTCGTTACTTAGAACCGACACGCTTACCCCAAATCCCTGAACCCTCCAGATCGCACCAATGGTGTTATTCCGACAGCCGGCAAATTTGTCCTTCCTATGCGATGCTCTGCCAGGGTTCTGCTGTCAGAACCGAAGCGCCGTCACCGTCACCGATCTAATCTGAAGCAAGGAAACGCAACTCACAAGAAAAAGTTTCCCCCCAAGACACGCGATTGGCTTTCGCCCTCGCCTTCTTCGTCGATTGAGAGCTACGGTTCCTGAAGAAACGTACGTCGTATTTAGGCTACGTGAATGTGTTAGTATGCTTCGCTCGAACACAAATCTGGAAGCCTGTAGAAAGATTTGGAAGCAACAAGCAGTTTGGGGCCAAAGCAGACCTTTCATAGTGAATCGCTTATCCCTGGGGCCACTTTGAACAGCTTGAAAAAGGGACGCACTCGGTCTTGGTTTCCTATTCGATTCATTGAGTCCACGGAATCGTGAATACACGATGTGCGAGATGGGGTTCAAGGGCAGGTCGGAGTTTTCTGGGAACCAAGCAACCCACCTCAGTACTGGACCGCTTCCTCCCGTCATTCTAATTACAAAAAAGACCGTGACCAGCAGTTTACTTCAAGTTTAGACGATACGCTCTGTTGAATCAAACTGCAACGGAATTAAATTATGCCATCTCAATTACTCTTGGGCTGACTGTGCGCATAGACGGAGAATGGATGGCAAGCCCACAGCGTCCATGACGAAAATATCAACCTGAGGTGGGTATACCTTTACCCGGGACAAAAAAGAGGGTCACGGTGGCCCTCCTCACAAGTTTTGATGGCGCGTATAGGCTTGAATCAATCACAGTCTGAACTCGGGCCACCTCATAAGTCCTCTGAGTCCTGGTTCAAGTTCCCACTTCAGGTTCAACTCTCAGGCAATGTTCGCGATGGAGGCAATAGCCCGAGCACTTCTCCCCATCACCTCCGCAGCTCCCCCACTGACATGAGGTGGCCGTGCATGATCGATGATCAATGGAAGGTGAGTTCTGTGTCATTGGTGGCGGGGCGCTGCTGTCCGATCAAAATTTCGCTCACCGTGCCATTACGCCATCTTTTATGGGCGTGTTGATGTGGCTCGCTCGAGAGACGGATTCTAGGGTGAGTCAGTCCCTCAATCTTCAATTTCAGCTCATCCCATTCGAATTTCATATGTGGAAGGAGTGTTGACAACCGATCAGCGCTGACAATGTTCAGATCACCATCAACAACAGTGTCCAGCCTTTTTGATCCGCAATAGGGCCATGAACTGATCAGATGACGGTCGAAAGACGGAAACCGGTGGAGCTTCGAGGTTTCTTACTCGCTACGACGGTGATGTGATCATGATCCTGAATGAAAACCATCATTTGACTGCAAATTTTCGACCTGTGCACAGGGTAATCAGTGCGTACACAGCAATTGTGCTCTTGCATTGCCTGCCACCATATCACGCATCCGTCTCGTATCATGGAATGATCCGACATCCAACAATCATTCATAAATCTTTGTTCCAAATGCTTCTTGAAATAAATAGTTGAAACACAGGGTGGAGGAAAACTGCTAGGGATTCCCGAGGCTGAACCGCCCACAACCTCCCTCTTTTCGACTTTGTAGTTCATCCCTGCTAGCATACCTATCATGTCTTCCAACTTACAGTCCACTTTGGGAATCCTCCAGACGAACAACTATGTGTCTGGTATGGTCGTTCACACCTCTGATTGGTGATTGATCTTATTGACTCACACAGTCGTGGTTGTCACTGCTGTCATATATGATTATGGTGAGCAGTGTCCTTGTGCATGCTATTTGCCTCAAACTGAAATGAGAATTGGAATCATACCACTTACTGGCAGTTCTTGTATTTTCAAGAGAGGTATATCATCAACTTATTTTGCTCTCCATTTGTTGACTGACAATGCTTAAAGATTGATTATGTTTGGGTGAGGAGGCAATAATTATCAAGCAAGCACCCAGTCCTTTATGGTCACATATGTAGCACAGACCCTGGACTTGGGTCTCCACAATGTTTGTTCTGGTATGTATGAAGACTTAGGAGTTCACACCATTGCATGTGTCTTTGAACTGACAGATCTGTAGGTCCGCTATCTTGGCCTTACTTATGCTATGTAGGTTTATCATTGCTGAAATGCATGTCAAGTTACACAGCTAACAATAAATATGTTCTTCAGTATTGGTGGCCTTGGTGTGTTCAAAGTTAAATTCAGAAATCAACTGAGCTGATCAGAAACATTGTCAGGTGGTAGTACTTTTGTGCCTGGTCCAGTAAATGTGGGTTTTTCTGCATTGCACACTTGTATTATTAATGATTATTTTTTGATAGATGTATGCATCTACATTTTGGAAGTTGTCAGCTGTATTAATAACAATTCATAGGTGTAAGCACACCAATATGCTGCCCTCTACAACATCAGGATGAGGCATGGATATTCTAAAGGTACTGCAATGTATCTGGTGTTCAGTTGGGAGTTTCCTATATTCCTCGCTGCTGCTGATTGTGAGCAACTATGCTCCTTGCTTTTATTTCTCCTAACCATGCTTTTAAATTACAGTGGTCATGATCCTACGGGTGTATGCAATGTGGAATCAATCCAAAAGGATCCTTTATATCCTCTTGTTCATTTATGTACCACAGGTTATTCTTCCCCTTGTTGTGCAGTGCATCTATGCCAAGTATGATACCTACCTCTCAGGCATGTCTCAAGCCAAACTACAAGCTAAATTTGAATCTCATATGTGGCCTCATGGCTTCTACCATCTTTTTCTCCAGCCTCAGTTATGCAAGTTACTATTGATGTTGCTTTTTGCAATTTTCCAATGGAGCCCAGCAATGCCTCATTACAACTAGTACTGTGGAGCATTGAAGCTCTCCGACTGGTTCTTGGTGTTATGCTTTTAATTCTTGCTGTCATCTCAACCTTGAAGGAGTCAGTTGCAATGTACAAAGTGACCAAGCAGTGGCAGCCCAACTGCTACATGCAACTGTTTGTAAAAGATGGAATTCTATATTTCCTTGCGTAAGTCTCCCCCTTTCCCTTTCTTTCAGTTCCATTCATTTTCCCTCTCATCTTATTCTCAAGTGCCTGCAAAAAAACTGATCACTCTGAACTTCTAGGAACATCCGAATCATTTCCAATATCACTACAGCTTGGCCCCAATATGCCATTATGCTAAACACAACTTCACTACTTGTCCTGGCTGGACTTTCTTATATAGCTCTATGCCCCATAGTGCCTCGGTTCATCATCAGTATGCGAGAGCTGTATGACCACGACCTCTATGGCCGTTGGCAGGGAATCGACACCGGATTCGGTGTATTGTCACAACCTGTCTCCAGTGGAAACGCGGCTGTGTCTGCGATCCGGTTCGCGGATGCCGCTCCGGGGCAGGAGGAGGGTCGGGTGGCGGAGGGTGAAGTGGACGACTCGGAGGTGATTCGACTCGAGACTCGGATGTCGGGAGATGGTACGGGTCAGGTTGAAGTGGTGGGTTTTTCGCAGAAAGTGGGCTGGGGGTAAGGACCGGTGGTCTTTATGAATGCTGACTCGGAATCGATATTTATGTTACCTATGCAAACCTTCGCCTCGTCTTCCGTGTTTTCTTGTTGTGCATGACATGTAGGGATCATCTTAAACGAGTTTGTGCTACAATTGCGGATCGATTCTATGATGCAACATGTTTTTCCAGGAGGATAGATGACCTATTGTTGAAACCGGTCAGCCAGTGAGACGTTCATTCTGAATTTGTACCGTGATCATTCGCCCGCAAACGGTCCATCGCACGCGTTGATGTGGGCGTGATGAAGAGTCGCCGAATGAGGCCGATCCGGTCAAAATATTGATGGCGGTCGTCTTGAATCTAACGAAGGTATCCAACACAAGGCTACGTTCATCGCCATACGGCGTCGAGGTGTCATGCATGTCGCGCTTGCATTGGGATCGAGTCCGAGTGAGAGAGAGAGGCCTTGGTTCGGTGCTACATCGCCCGAGCCAACGGCGCATCGACGGAGGCACCACACCTGGCCCGAGGACAGCATCTGAATCGAATGAGCGTAAACGATAGGTACACATAGATAGGTCTGCTTGATCCCAAATACAACAACCCACGCTTGACCTTTTCGACCTCCTCCAAAGTATCGTTCGCAGTCCACCACTCGGATCGATCCATCTCCTTCGCCTTCTTCCCGCTCTTGGTCGCCGACTCAAACGCGTCGAGCGACGCCATGCGGCGTGGATTCCAAGTGGTCGGTGAAGATCGCCACGGCGGTGCGGGCCGAAAAGGACGCGTCGAGCGTGACGAGGCTTGTGCAGTCGCGAGCGCTTCTGGCGACGCCTCTGTCGGAGGGCGCACCCGCTGTCGCTCCCGGCGTCAACCCTGACCGAAAATAAACGATCAATCCCAATCCACCTACAGGAGGGATGTAAACTCACAGCCCAAGGTGTCCGCAATCCCGGTAAACCGGCCAAACAGGAATTCGTACGATGGGACCGCTTGGATGAGGCCGTCTAGCACCTCGCGATCGCTCCCGCACGTGGTAGCGGTCGTTGCCGTGGCACCGTGCATCACGGCCGGATTGCCATGGTCCACGACGGTAGACGTAACAGCCCCCTGACCCTCCCGCACGCCTTCCACATGCGCTCAGAGATGCTTTCATGGTCGCTCTTGAACTCGCCGAATCCGGAACCGTTTTGGACTTTGAACCGAAGGAGATCAACGCAAGCGCGCGCGTCTTCTTCGGGGTCGTGTCCGCCCTCGCCGCGTGTCTGGATCTCGCGGTCACACCATTTCTTGGTGAGCCATGCGAGACCGGGTTTGAGTGGCCGACCGCGGGGGTGAGTGCGGTGGCGATGCAGAGCGGGTGGCAGATCCGGAGCGCCTTGAGGTCCGATTTGAGGGAGTGACCGACGAGAATGGAAGTGGGGGTGCCTTGGGGGGTGCGATAATGGAGAGGAGCTGTGTTTGGACCTCGGCAAGCGTCGTCGTGGCCATGACGAGGGATGCTTCGGTGATGCCGGACCATCTAGATGGTGGGTGGTGAGCGTGGGTCGACAGAAAAGGGAAAACATTACCTTGTGAGGCAGTCGGTGATGGGTTTGGGTGGCTTGACGAGCCTGTCGTATACGACGATCCCGGACTCGTAATCGATGATGTAGACGAGGGTCAGTTCCTTGCCGTCTTCTGTCAGGCACTGAGTTGAGTTGAGTTGAGTAGGGTCATAGCAAAGAAGTGACGGCACACCATCTCGCAATCGATGGCGTATACCCGCGAACGTTGTCGCTCGTGTGGGAGGAGCAAGATGGATTCGGTGATGGGCTGGGGTGTTTCCACCCAACCGTCTGGCTTGTGGAATACGTCTGGCATGTATGATGGTATAGGATAGTCGCTCTCTATCATTTGCAGGGAAAGCAAGTATAGCAATGGGTCCTTGTCGAAAGCGCGTTCTGCTACGAGGAGCGGTGTCAGGGGGCATTCGGAAGGGGAAAGAAGCGCATACAGGCGAGTCGGGCTTCGATGCGCCGTTTTTTTCTTCGCTGCGGACGGGTCCTTGAAAGAATGCGCCGCGGAAAAAGTACGTTCTGGAATGGTCCCCCGGTGCGCGGGTTGGGCAAGCATGGCGAGATGTCGAGGCGATGAAGGGGAGCGGAGCATTTGACTGGCTTGGGAGCGGCATCGTGATCGCGATCAGTGCGGCTTGGCTGTGGCTGAAGTGGGGGGCAGAGGGAGGGCGAGAAAGTCAGGGAGTATGCCTGATATCAAGTGCGTAACGACTTTTTGTATGGACGGCGCGTTCTCGATCTTGACCCAGTTTGAGGTGGATGCAGTGAAGGACGCGATCACGCGCGACCTGGGTGTCCGTCGGTGGTATGAATATCAGAGAAAGCAGGGACTCACGTCGATGTTGATGGGGCCCCTTCTCCTGACAATCCCGCCGTTCACGTACATGAATCGTAGCGTCGATGCCCGGAAAACGACATCACATTTTGGTCATGGGACATGCAGCGGACGAACGTCGTGTTTGACCTCGCGTTTTCTGGCCTTTTTGGCTTTACGTCTCTCCACGTGGGTGCACTCGGCGTCATCTTGTTCCACCTTTGGTTTCTTGTGCTGTGGCGACGAACGGGCGGCGGTGTCCTGGGCTCGCTTCGTCGCGAGGATGAGAGACCGCGTGGGAGAGACCTGCCTTGTGCCTGACACGGGTGCGCAGCCCCGCATTGTCCACCAGGGACATGCTAAGTATAAACGACCCTTCGCATTTCCCCGCTGTCGGCTAACGATGCTTTCCCTTCCCTTCTCCCCTCCAGCGCTCCAACCCCATGCGTACCTAGATAGCGTAATTGTTCGAGCGTCAAGAACACAATCTTCTATGCGTCTATTTGCTCGGGGTAACGGCCCACTCCGCGAAGTACAGGTTGTATTCATCCCGGGTGAGGAGGTGGTCAAGCTCGATCGCTCGACAGGTGCAACTGAGGATGGAGAACTACGCCATGAACAAAAGCTATAGCTTGCACGCATCCATTAAAACCTCCTCCCACAACGCCATTAACGCTCGTGCCTTGCTTCGCTTGAGAAAAGACCTGGAGCAACGGGATCGAGAGAGAGCGACGGGTATGGATTGGTGGCTTCCTTCGTAGTTTATATGGCAGAATCACCGTCTGTCTCGAATCTTGCTACACATCGTATCTTGAAATCTGATGACGAGGCTTTCGAATGAACACCACCAAAATCGGGCAACGGGGACCCACCAATCCTGCCCACTCCGAATGCTCCGAATCTATGCTCGTTCTGGCCGCCTCACCAAAGGCACTGATCACCTTCAGAAGCGTCTTTGCCGGCTCTCTCGCTCGACTCACACCCAACAGCGCCTCGTATAGGTACCACTGAACGGCGATGCCGAAAGGTTCCGTCAAAACATTTCGAACCCGTCAGTACTGTACGTCACGAGGCGGCGACGAAGAACTCACGAGTCACGAGTGATCTCTTCTAGATGAGGGCTCATATGAAATTGGCCAGGACCCTGTGCGTGCTCTAACCAGTGGATCGCATGCTCGTGGCTACGCTCTATCCATGCGACTCGACGGTGAAAATAGAGCTGGCTCTGCGGGAAGAGTCAGTAGCGGCTTGGGTATCCTTTCGTGGCAGATACGTGCCAGGATAGTGTAGTATATTGACTTGTCGACCGCAGCAACGATCAACTCATCAACGCGCCTTATCGCGTCGTGATGTTTCCTGTCAGCATATATACAAGATGATTGACTGTGAGAGGCTGAGGGGTAGCAGAAATACGGCCAACGGAATGCATAGCTTGACTAGTAAAAGAATGTCGATATCATTCAGATCGTATTGCGTGAGTGCGAAGTTTAATGACCGGAGTCCTGCATCATGTTCGCAGCTATGGATACGTGTAGTGGCCATTACGACATGTCAACGGTTGGATTTTGATGGATTGGCGTAGATTCGGGTGAGCATGAGCACACAGAATAGTCAAAGAAGCTTGCGTTTTCGGTATCGAGAATCGCTGCGCAGTCTTACTACTGTAGAGCACAATCGGCGAGTGCATGGTGGCTATCCTTCGAGGCCTGCGAAATTTCATTCTTAAGCAAGGCTTCGGTGTTGGTGAGCTGATAACTGTCCTTACTCACTGTTGACGTACAGGGACGGCAGCATTACGGATTCGGGAGTCCTCTTGATCACAGATGTCAAACCTGAACATGATTCGCATGCACGTGAGTAAGGAAAGCGAAGGTGAGGGAGGAGGTTACCGTCAGCTAGCTGTTCAGGTACCGCCGACAGGATCTGTGGGCGATTTGACAAGTCGCCGTTCTGGTCCAACACCGGAATACTTCGGCTGGGTTGCGGTCGAGTTGCTGTAGAGGAGATAGCGATCCTTCGCGATACCCGTACGAGCGAAGCAGCGCGACGAGCCGAGTTTTTGTCGACCATCGTACAGGCGAGCGATCGTGCGAGCGATCACAGACTTGCCAGATTCAGCGACGCCCAAGAAGGGGCACACCAGCGGTCTATCAGATCTGTACGGGTTGTCGTCTCTGCTGAAATCCGGGATCTGTGAGGGTCACGTTGTGATGGATGTCAGGGCACATACCGTTGTCTGGGATCGCATTCATCGTGCGGAACACGGTGACGTCCACATGCAACGTGGCACCTTCCACGAATGCGCGTTTCAGCTCCCGGAATTTGCTCTCGTACTCTGTGAACCTCGCCCCGACGTCAGAGACAGCATGTCTCGTGGTTGGAATCGCTATACGTAGTAATCAGCTGCGACGATAATAGACACGACTGTAACTCACAGAATCCCCCGGTTCAATATTCTGGGTAACATAGTGGCCACACTCCATCACTTCCTGGATCAGAAGCGTGACGGATTTCCTGTGGGAATCGATTGTCTTCAACCTGTCGCTCTCGTCGACAAACGTAAATGCACCCTTCACCACGCTGGCCAAGTCGGCGACCCTGCTGTCATGATTTACAAGCACCAAGTGGGAAGCGCAACAATACCCTTGACGAATAAACGAGCCTGTCGATATTGACGAAGACCGTAACGCGTACGAATGGATCTGCACTACATTCAGACTTGGAGGAAGTTCAAAAGGTGGGTTGAGATACCTCTGGGGTGCCTATCGCGATCTCAAAGAGACGCTCGATCTTCTACAGGAGAAATTTCCACGTTTTCTCCAGCGCCGGTTCCTCGACCAGGATGTCTGCACTGGGATCGACCGTATCGTCTACGATTTGTGGAGGGGCTTCCATTTCATTCGCCTTAGTGACAAAGTTATCCGCGTGACGCTCATCACTACCGGTTCCTCCGTGGGCTCGGCGGTTAATGCAAACTTGATGGCGATCGAGTGATCGAGGCTGTCGGATGTGACTTTCCCAAGGGGCTCGTCGAGGACTGTGATCGTGAAGCACTTCAGCATAACTCGTTACTTAGAACTGACACACTTACCCCAAATCCCTGAGCCCTTCCAGTACCGCACCGATGGTGCTTTTCAAACAGCCGACACCCTCGCCCTTTCCTATGCGATGCTTCTGGTAGAGTTCTACTGTCAGAACCGAAGTCCCGTCACCGTCGCTGATCCGGTCTAGAGGAAGAGCACTCACAAAAAAACGCTTTCCCCCTACACGCCAGTGTCGTTCACCCTCGCCTTCGTTGACCAAGAGCCACGATTTCTGAAGAAACGTACATGGTATTTCTATTTCTTGAATGCGATAGTATGCTGTGGTCGAACATAAATCCCGATGCCTGTATAAAAGTGAATTGGAAGCAACAAGCACTTTGCCGGCAAAAAAAAGCGGACCTGAATCACTCAGCCGTGTGACCACTTAACCGCGGTGCGTGTGTACCTTTATTCGGGACACAAGAGAGGTCTCCTCACAAATTTTGATGGTGCGCGGTGACCACTGCCAGGCTTGAATCAATCGCGTCGGATTCCGAACTCGTGCTACCTGGCCTGGTTCCCACTACAGGTTCAACTCTCTCTCACGTAATGCTCGGCCACTCAACACCATAACACACTTCCTGGTGGTCGCAGTAGTTCAGATCGCCGGTAGAAGAAATGGCGGCTCTCCTCGTCACTTCCGCAGCTTTTTCACTGACGTGAGGTGCTGTGGATGATCAATGATCAGCGATGGAAGGTGAGTTCTGTGTCATTGATGGCGGGGAAGGAGCGCTGATGGTGTTCAAATGAGCCTATCGACAATAGTATAGCCTTTTGATCCGCAGTAGGCCATGAGCTAATCAGATGACAGTCGAAAGATGGAAACCGGTGGAGCTTCAAGGTTTCTTACTTGCCATGCTTGCGACTGGAAGGTGATGTGATGATAATCCTGGATGAAAACTCTCGTTTGACCGCAATTTTCGACCCGTGCTCAGTGCAGCCAGTGCGGACCCAACAACTGTTTTCTGCGAATGCTCTCGCACTGCCTTCTACCACACATCCCGCCTTAAAATCTTTGTTCCGAATGTCAGTGCTTCCCGAAACAAATTGTTAGAACGCCGGGTCAAGGAAAAGCGCCAGGGATTCCCGAGGCTGAACCACCCACAATCTCCCTCTCTTTGACTCTGCAGTTCATCCCTGCCAGCATACCTCTCATGTCTTCCGACTTACAGGCCACTTTGGACCTTCTCCAGGTGAATGACTATGTATCCCGTATGGTCAATCACACCTCCAATCAATGATCGAGCTTATTGGTTAATATAGTTGTGGTTGTCACTGCTATCATATATGATTATGGTGAGTAGTCCCTTTGTGTACTATGCTATCTAAACTGAAAGAATCCTACCACTTCACTGGCAGTCCTTGTGTTTTCAAGAGAGGTATATTATCAATTTATTTTGCTTGGCACATCTCATTTCTTGGTTGACAATGCTCCCAGATAGACTATGTTTGGGTGAGGAAGCAATGGGTATCAGGCAAGTACCAAGTCCCTTATGGTCTCACAGCACAGATCCTGGACCTGGGTCTCTACAATGTTTGTTCTGGTGTGTATAAAGGCCTAGTGCCACACCATTGCAGGTATTTTGAATTGACAGTTCTGTAGGTCTGCTACCTTGGTCTTTCTTCCACAATGTAGGTTTATTATTGTTGGAATGCATGTTGAGTTACATAGCTAAAGATGAATATGTTGTCAAGTCTTTTTGCCCTTGGTGTGTTCTGAATTGAATCCAGAAATTAATTGAGGTGATCAGTAACATCTTCAGGTGGTAGTACTTTTGTGCCTGGTCCAGTAAAAGTGAGTTTCTCTGTATTGCACATCTGTATTATTAATGATTATCTTTTGGTAGATGTATGCATCTAAATTCTGGTTGTCAGCTGTATTAACAACGATTCATAGGTGTAAGCATATCAATTTAATGGTCTATGGTATCAGGATGAGGCATGGATATTTTGAACTTGAAGGTACTACAATCTATCTGTTGGCCAATTGGGAGCTCCTTGTTTTCTTCCTTGCTGGTGACTGTGAGTTACCATACTTCCTGCTTTTACTTCCCTTAGCCATACTTTCAAATTACAGTGGTCATGATCCTACGGGTATATGCAATGTGGAATCAATCCAAACGGATCCTTTATATCCTCCTGTTCATTTATGTGCCACAGGTTATTGTTAACTTTGTTGTGATTGGCAACCACAATACCTACATCTCTGGTATGTCTCAAGCCAAACTGCAATTTAAACCCAAATTTCATATGTGGCCTCATGGCTCCTACCCTCTGCTCTAGTCACGGCTGTGCAACTTACTAATTATGTTGCTTTTTGCAATATTTCAACTGAGTCTAGCAATGCCCCATATCAACTGCTGTGGGGCCTTATAGCTCTCCGAATTGTTCTTGGTGCTATGCTTTTAATTCTTGCTATTATCTCAACCTTAAAGGAGTCAGTTGCAATGTACAAGGCAACCAAACAGTGGCAGCCTAACCACTACATGCAGCTATTTGCAAAAGATGGAATTCTTTATTTCCTTGTGTATGTCTCCCCATTTCCCTTTTGTTCAGCTCCATACATTTTCCCCATCTTACTCTGAAGTACCTGCAAACAACTAACCACTCTGAACATCCACTGGCAGGAATTTAATGTTCAATATCTCTAATAGTGCAGGTTGGATAGGAAATGGCATGCTACTAAGCAGCACTTCACTGCTTATCCTGATCCCACTTTCGTATACGGCTCTATGCCCCATAATGCCTCGGTTCATCATCGGCGTGCGAGAGCTGTATGACCGCGACCTCCGTGATCGTTGGCAGGGCATTGACACCGGATTTGGCGTATTGTCACAACCCGTCTCCGCTGGGAACGCGACTGTGTCTGCGATTCAATTCGCCGATGCCGCTCCGGGGCAGGAGGAAGGTCAGGTGGCGGAGGGTGAAGTGGACGACTCGGAGGCGATTCGACTCGAGACTCGGATGGTGGGAGGTGGTACGGGTCAGGTTTGAGTGGTGGGTTTTTCGCAGAAAGTAGGTTGCCGGGGAAGGACGGGTGGTCATTATGAATGCTGACTCGGAATCGATATTTGTTTTACCTATGCAAACCTTCGCCTCATCTTCCGCGTTTTCTTGTTGTGTACGACATGTAGCGATTGTCTCGAGCGAATCTGTACTACCATTGTGGAACGTTTTCATGGTGCAACATGGTTTTTCGAGGAGGATAGATGACCTAGTGTTGAAACCGGTCGCCCAGCGAACATTTATTCTGAACTTGCACCGTGACCATGGTTATCAGCCGCTATTCGCCTGCAAACGGTCCACCACACGCGCTGGTGCGGGCGTAACGAGGAGTCACCGAATGTGGCCGATCCGCTCGGAATGTTGATGGTGGTCGTCTTGAATCTAACGAAGGTATCCAAGACAAAGGTCCGTTCATCGCCATACGGCGTCGAGGTGTCATGCATGTCATGCATGGATTGAGATCGAGTCCGAGTGAGAGAGGCCTTGGTTCGGTGCTACATCGCCCGAACCAACGGCGCATCGATCGACACCGCCACCGGCCCGGAGACAACGTCTGAATCGGATCAGCGTAGACGATCTGTACACACAAGTCTACTTGATCCCCAAAAACAATAACTCACGCTTGGCCCTCTCGACCTCCTCTTGTAACACCCTCCCATCGCTCGCAGTCCACCATTAGGATCGATCGCCGACTTAAACGCGGCCTTGCGCGCGTTGAGCGATGCCATGCGGCGTGGATCCCAGTGGCCGGTGAATATTATCACGGCGGTGCGCGCTGGAAGGGACACGTAGAACGTCACGAGTTATGCGTTCACCGTTGCCCGGCCGGTCGCGAAGGCTTCCGGCGACGCCTCTGTCGGAGGGGGCACCACGACCGGTGCATCCACCGTCGCTTTCGGCGTCAACCCTGACCGAAGAAGAAAAGCTTAAT
>JBBPRK010001160.1:0-14467 GCA_038093075.1 Boletus patriciae
ACCTCTTACCTCCTAGAGTGGATAGCAAGTACAGTGAACTTGACAGGTTCCTACTATTGGGGATCTATTCCCTTTAGTTGCCCTCGTGGGGTTTTCTCCCTAAAGGTGTCCTAACCTAACAGTGGACATATCTAGTTCGGGGGTGGGAATCACACTAGGGGCTCTCTTGGGTTTCCTGTGATGAGTTCCGCTGGTAAGTGTCTACTTGGAGTTCTTTCTTCTAAGCAGAGACTGTCCCTGACAATTCCTGATGTGCTTCTCAGATCCTACTGAGGTGGAGCTCTCTCAGGTTCTATACAGAGTATGTTCTGTATATCTTCTGCTTCTATGAAGTCTATGAAGTATGTGTGTTTTTGGGGCCTGATCTGCTCTCCTTTTATAAGTAAATACATGAGGCTGTGTAGTTTCCTATCTAGGTCAGGCTATGTAGAAAGCTGACTAATGCCAAGGGAAAGCTTACAAATGCCAAGAGAAAGTTTACCAATGCCGAGTCCAATTGCCAGATTCAGCCCAATGGCTTGGTAATCATGGGCTTTGGCCTGCAGGCTTGGCAATGACTCATTATGACTCAGACAGGTCACATGACCAACTCTCTCTCTGGTACTTAAGCTAGTACAAGATGTTAAACAATAGATACAATAGGTAGCTATTGGTAGTAACAGAGATATGGTTGGAGAAATTAAATAATTTCTCCACATCTGGTGGATGGAAAAATAGGGGAAAATAGTAGGAGGTACTTCATACTAGGCACTATCTAGCCTTACATTATGGAGTGATTTGGACCGCGGGAAAGGGGCGAAATCTCAAATCTCGGGTCAAGTGGATACAAGTACTATACAAGTACTAATACAAGAACTCATGATCCATGCATCAAACTGGTTTGGTGCAGGTCAGCAGGAGTGGTGGAAGCTGACGAAAACGCCAAGACAACAGGAATTGAAGAGGTCAAATTCAAATTCAACGAAATCATTGAGATGGCAGGTGAAGAGGGCGGCGAGGAGATGGCTGAGGAGGTGAGTAGGCAAGGAGCTGATGCAGAGGGTCTGGGTGATGAAGCTGTGAACAATGGAGCTGCCAACAAGGGTCCTGCCACATGGAATAGCCAAAATGAAGATGGCGACATTGATGTCAACCACCTGTGTGCCATGCCCAAGGAGCCCTGCACAATGACCTACAAAGAATGTCAGATGGCTAGCACGGATGCTCACGACAATGAGCATGCAGTGAGCAAAGCTCAACCCCATCCACAACACGTACCAGAGCATGTCAGCATATTGCTCAAGGGAGAGCAAGAGGGTTCAGTGATGACCAACCGTGCTGATAACAGAGAGTCGAAGGGCATCATAGACGATCCACGCGACCACACAGATGATCCAGGAGGGTGTATGGAGCAGCCACTAGGCCGTGTGAACCACATGGTGACAGCAAAGACCAGTGAGACAATGAAGAGTTGAGTTGTTGAAGTTGACCCACCAAGACCAATGGAAGACCCTGGGGATGTGACAGATAATGATGCGTGTCACCCTGATGAGTGTTACGCGAGATGTACCACGAAGGTCGTCGAGGATAAAACTACTCAGAGGAGGAACTCACGAAGAGTCGCAACGTCTCTAAATAGTTACCTTAGGTTACGAAGGTTGTGAAGGTTCCAAAGAGGATATTTCACCAGGTACTCGAGGGGGCTTAGGACAAGGGACTGGGGACACGAGAGTACGCTAGATTGCGCAGAACAAGTGTGAGGATACATAGTACATACGAATCGTTATATAAGAGAGGGACGCGTCACCATAGAAGGTCGGAGAAGGTCGGAGAAAGGTGAGTAAAAGGGACTACGTACTAGGCACAAGAGAGCCTAGCGGTGGAGATAAGGTCCGCAGTAATAGTCAAGCGAAAATAAGGAACATCCCCTTCCGGTAGTATGGAAGAACGGCGTGGGGAAAATCAGAGAACAATCATGCGAGAATGAAATGGATGTACGACGAGGAGTATCGAGATGTAATCGTACCTGCACATCCCAAAGAGGATGTGAATGCGTCGAGAACAGACTAAGAGAAGAAGGTTATGAAAAAGGAGAAAAATCGTAACACGTACAGTTTCAAAATGTGCAACCGGTGAGAAGGTTTCCTTGAAATCAATTCCGTAGACTTGAGTGAAGCCCTTGTCAATCAAGCGTGCTTTCTTGCGTCCATCGGACTTTGCAACAAAAACCCATCAACATTTTACAGGTTTCAACCTGGCAGTAGATCAACCAGTTTCCAAACCTTTCAATCAGCAAGTGACTTCATTTCGTCTTCACAAGCTTTTAGCCATCCCTCTTGGTCTTCCTTTGGCATCTTTTTGATATCATGGAAAAGTCTTGGTATATCCAAAGACTCTGCAGCGTGAGCCATTAATTCAGAAATGAATGCGGAGGACCATTCAACTTTATTGGCTCATTTGTCCGATTTTTCTCCACTCGTATCATCTTGCATTGGATTTGGCTCAGACTCCTTCTTGCTAGAATTTCCCATCATGGGATCATCTCTTGGTTCAACCTGTTGGCTACCAGGCGGTGTTGGTTCCGAGTGCATTCTAGAGATAGGTCGAGGTAGTTCAAAGCCTTGTCTGAGTATTTTCTGCACGAAATCCTCTTCTGTCTGGATCTCCTGTTCAAATTGAACAGGAGTTCAATTCCCATAAGCTGAGTCTTTTCGAGTGACTGGTTTAATGGTTCTCTGTGGACATGTATAGGGAGTTATGGGCACTCGGGGGTGTTCCTTCCTGTAGCCCATACTCGTTTCAGTGCAGGTGGGCGAGGTGGTAGTGGAGGTTGAGATGGAATTGGAGTCGAGGTGGTACAGCGGGGGCATGAGGGCTCCTCCTGTCAATGTGCCCTCTTGTGGGTTTGGTGGACGTGGCAGCATCCGAGGTGGTGAACGCCTTGCCAGTATGCATATATGTGGTCCATAGAGATCTTTGTCATCGTCCTCAGTATTTGTATCTGGTAATCCATGATCAGATTTTGCGCGAGGTGACAGAGTCTCAGGTTGATCATGATCAGGAGGTTGGTGACCATTGTCTCCTCCTTGATCGTAATGGTCATGATCCAAATCCCCTGCGTCGCTGGTTTCGGGAAATTGAATTTTGGGAGGTGGTGGTTTGTCTTGTATGTAACTTCTCTGGGGCAATTTGGAAAGTCAAACTCATCAAATGTGGCAGTAGATGAAATCACCACCGTTCTTCTGATTTTGGACCGGAAGCGGTAACCCTTAGTTCCTGGCTCGTAGCCTATGAATATCATATCTTCAGACTTTGGTGCGAGTTTGTTTGCTCATCTGTCTTTGGGTATGAAAACATACACCCGACATCCAAATGTCCTGAAGTATGAAATGTCTGGTTTAGTGCCATTCCAAAGGTGTATTGGAGAATACCAATTAAGATGACACATTGGTTGCCTGTTATAGATATGTTTCGATTGCATCCTGCCAAAAGTTTGGCGGTAAACATACATGTTGTCGCATTGCTTCAGATTTGTCCAATAGCATACAATTGAAACATTCTGCCTACCATTTTGTTGAGGCATGTGTGGGACTGTTTTTTGATGTTCGATACCATTTTCGGAGAGGAAGTTCCATAAAGCAGAACTCATATATTCCCCCCCACGGTCTGAATGGAGTTTCAACAGTTTGTTCCCAGAGGACTTTTCAGCCCAAGCAAACCAATTATGGAATGTGGCATCCACATCTGATTTCTTTTTAAGGCAAATGATGGAACCGTAGCCTGAAAAATCATCTAAAAAGGTCATCATCCAGGTATGCTGCGTCCATGAGCGGATGGGGAATTCACAAAGGTCAGTGTGAACCAGACTAAGTGATTTATCCCCCCTGGAGTCAGAGGGTGGGAACGGCCTTTCATGGGCTTTACCAAGAAGGCATCCACGACAAAGTGGATCTTTGGGTGGGACCCCAAGTTTCGGTAAACCTAAAACATGATCTGGTGCATGTCGGAGAGCATTGTGTGAGCAATGTCCCATGTGGTAGTGCCACAAGACGTAGTCTTGGTTTGATTGGATACTGGGGGCTTTGGCATCTGGAGTCATTGCTGTAGACAAAAACCAGTGCAAAGTTTCTGATGGAATCAGCTGTTCAGCCGTAATCACCAGATTGCCAGTCCCAGATTTGGGTCTTATCTCTGATTGTACACATAAAGCCTTGTTTGGTCAGGGCCGTGATTGAAAGGAGGCAATGCAATACGTGGGGTGCATAATAAACTCCAGTAAGCACGAGAGTTTGTGGGCGCTCCCCATTATGGTGTCTAAGAATTATTGTTCCTGGTCCAAAAATAGGCATAATGTTATTGTTAGCTGTCATACAATTTCTTTGGTGGTTTTCTCGTGACACAAAGTCTTCAGGGAATGGTGACAGGTGGTCAGTACAGCTGGAATCCACCATCCATTTATCCCTATGTTGATAAGGGTTTCCAGCAGCATAACAGGAAAGGTATCTGATTTGACTGTCAAAGTGCAACTTAGCTACGTAGCTGGTTGTATTCTCATTTGGTACATTGGTATCCCATGTCACAAAACCAGAATCCAGGCCTCGCTTCCAAGTACCATCAGTATTCCTATCATAGTTCCCATAAAGATTCTCTCCCCGCTTATCTATCTTGGGCGTTCACGTCCCTGCATGTCCTTTAGAGGTAGACCAATCTAAAAGGACATTCTGCGAAAAGACTGGTTAGGAACAGGTATGAACATACCCACCATGCCATCGTCATTGTCATCGCCCCAATCCAGTACCTCTTTGTCAATACAAATGGCAGTAATCACTGATGACGAAGATTCTCCTGGTTTGCTGAGGAGAAGGTTGGGTGCCACGTATTTGGGAGTCCAGGTGGCATCGGAAACTTCATCGCCAAGATCTTGACCCAACTCGGTTTCTGAGTCGATGTCGATAACCATGGCCATATCGGTGACATGGGTCTCATGCGCTTTACCTTTCCCCTTATCCTTGTTGCCTTTTTTCTGTCCCTTCCCCTTCTTATTCCCACCAGAACCCTGGTTACCAGGCTTCGGCTGCTGCGGCTTCTGTTGGTTATTATTAGTCTGGTTACCAGATGCTTTACTCCCGGGTTTCCCAGTAAGTTTCCAACAGTTTTCTGTTGTGTGCGAAGAGCCACGACAGATTTTGCAGCGGGTGGGTGGATTGGCCTTTTTGATAGTATGGCCTTTGGAAGAGGAGGCAGGAGCAATGCAGTTAGCAAGGGAGGTGCTTTGTCATTGTGACTCAGCTAGGATCATGGGAATTAGCTTGGTGGGTGTGAATTCCATTGTGCCAATCATATGGACTGTGGTGGTGACGAGGCTGGTGTAGTTGTCCCCTAGGCCAGTGCAAAGCAACATGGCACGGAGGTTGTTGGGGAGAACCAATCCTGCACTGGATAACCAGGTGAATAGTTCAACGAGATGGGCAATCTTGGCTGATGAATCTCCACCCCCAGGCGCCAGTTGACAATATCCCTAAAAAGGTAGAATTGACCGGTAGGTCTGGTCATTGCGTAAAGGGTCACTAGATTAGTGAGGGTGTGGAGAGCAAGAGAAATGATGGGGTCCTCAGAGGTGGAGACCACTGCTTTATGAAGGTCCTCCTTCATGTACAGGGAGATTATGCTGACTGCTCGGTAATCCAAGTCAAGCCAAGCATTTTGATCTGCTCACACAGCAGGTGGGCAAGTGAATGCACCAGATGCGATCCTCCAAACCTTAAGGGTCATCAGGAATGACTGGATGGTTGCCAACCAGGTATGGTAGTTGGAGGTTCCCTCCAATGTGAGAATGTTCTTGGACACACCGCTGCCAGAGTCTTCAGAAGAAGACATGTTTCAACTATAGAAAACCAAGAAGAATAAGATCAGTAACATCCGGATCTGTCAGAGACGTGATTTTCCTCCTCCTACTACTCAGCCTAATGTAGGGAGCGGGAAGGAAATCCCTGAAGGGGGAAGGGAGAGAGCGAGAGGAGAAGTTGCTGGCTTCCGCAACTCCAAGAGCAGGGCTTTGTCGCAGCGGGACTTCAGCTTCAGCTTGTGTGCTGCACTCAAGTTCCAAGTCTAGTTGTCCCGAATTTACATAGTCGTTCAGAACCTATCAGAGGGGGATGAAGGGCCAATGCGCCGACGAGGCGACACCGAGTCAGTCCGAGGGAACTCCGAAGGTTCGGGGATGATAAGGGTGGTCGGTACTCAATGCGCTCAGGGACAAGTTAGGTAGACTCAGAGTGACTACCAAGCAGTGGTCTATGACCAGGGATGACGACGAGTATAGTTCTATTTTGGAGCTCTAAGTCTGAGGTCGACTTAGGGGGAACAGACAGGAAGGTTGAGTGAGGGAGTCGAGAGGACAAGTGGAATTTAGAGGGCATGGGTATAAAGACAGTGACGTGATGACGAGGGGACGAGACGAGAACACAATGAGATATTCGAACTGAGGAACTCATGCTACAAAGTCTGGGTTTATATAGTACAATAGAAAGGCAGTGTCCGAAGACCGAAAGCATTGTGCTCGGAGAAAGTACTAGTCCGAGCGACGGTGAGGTACAAGATCCAGGGGAATAAATGGGGGCAGTACCCGAAGATCTGAGTGGCGTAGACACTGGCTCTCTAAGGGTGAGCCTAGTACATGTGAGGTTAAGCGAGTGACAGGATAACGAGATGAGCAAGTCTAAATGGGGTAGTCCATAAAAGGTCATACTTAGTCCGAGTAACCGAATGGTCCAAGTGATCCAAGTGATCCGAGGTGGGACCAATGTCAGGGATCAGGGGTAGTCTGAGTAGCCTGAGATGGGACCAAGGGTGAACTGAGTAGTCTGAGTGATCCGAGGTCGGGGCTGGACTTGGTCGAAATCAGGAATATGACAGGATCGGATGCCATGAATGAACCAATAGGAACAAAAGAAGTGATAACTGGAGCATAAAAGGGATTAGGAGTTTGGTCCGCAGCAACGTCAATGTCACTTAGAATACCAGAGTCCGTTCCATATTCGCTTGACCCACTCTGGCTACCAGAGTCATCTGAGTCATCACGATAGCTATTGGGTGCTGGGTTATCTTTCACTTGTTCTTCTAACTCAACGAAAAGCAGATCAGGAAAAAAATGCGGGTTGCCTGCATCTAATCCACTTTCATTGAAGTCAGAAGTATTGTGTGAAAAGTATGGTAAGTCCAAATCAAGAGTGACATATTTAAGTTCGAAAAAAGTACTAAGAAAATTTAAATGGAGTGCTGTGAGGGTCAGCGGGATGTCGCATGTATATTGACCTCCTAGGTAAGCTGGCAGGGGCCAAACGTCAGGCATGCTTTGCCTGAGGATCTGAGGAATTGCTTGACATAGGGTTACCCATATGTCCAATTGACCCTTCCAGGCCATCCTCAGATCTTTCACGTTTCGGAGATGGGCTAGCCACCTCTGGTTTGGCCTCTTCTGCCATGGCAGCATCCCTGAAAAGGTCAGACAAGTCGGAGAGGGGAGGTCTGCCTCCACCGCTACGTGTCATTGTGCTTCTCCTAAACAAAGCAGGAGTGCTATGTCCGCTACTTCCCGGTAAGGGAAGGATATCTAGAATGATCTTACCAGCTTCCTTGAGGTCAACCTCGAGTTCGACTATCCTCTCTAAAAGAGGATCCTCCACACGCCCTTTAATAAAAGCTAAGTACTTGTCATTCTTTTTGTGCCAAGTGGTCCTCCACATGAAATCAATACACTCATTCCACTTGGAAATCCAAGGGATGTTCCAGTGGCAACAATACCACACGGACTCTTCCCGGGCCATGACTGCAAGGGGGTCCACTCCCATAATGTCCAGCTCACAGTCTGGTACTACAATGATTTCCATCGCGATGAGTGCATCTTCATGTGGGAAAGAAGGACAGTAAACTCCTACAGTAAGTACTGCTGCTCTGCGGAAAGAATTTCATCCCCTTGAAAATGTAAAAACAAGTCCCACTGGTCTGAACTGGGAAAACACAAGCCATTCCCCTCCAACACCATGTTGGGAATCCTGGTATTTCTTATTTGGATCTTCTTATCCTGATACCAGGTTCTAGAGTAATTTTCACATGATCTCTTTTTATGCTATTCATATTACACAGGCCTAGACCCTTATCTATGACGTCACTATGACATCATGGGTCTAGACGCTTATCTCTTATCTATGGCGTCATTCTGACACCATATGATATCATTATTAGGATACACCATATCGGCCAATGGCCTTTATCCCTCTTATCGCTTATCAAGGCTGTGTATCTCTTTATATCCTTCTGCACACACATGTACAAACAGTACTGGGCAGTATATAAGACTGGCCTTACAGCCAGTCTCAATAATGAACTATCTTGTTCTCATTCCCCCATCATCTCAACTCTGAGCTCACTCCAACTACGCTCAAGTTACTCCTTTGCCGTAACCAAGAACCTACCAGAGTCCTAGTAAGTCTCCACTGGGATCACACTCCCTTCCTGTCCCTGCACAATCGAGGTCCTAGCAATTTCGATACACCGAGCACAATTCCTCATCCTTGTAGGCACAGAGGAGGATTGCACAACCATCAGGTTGTGTGGGCAACCCAAGGTCTGCCAGGTCTACAGCATGCACAATGGCACACCGCCCGGTGTGGTCTGCATTGGTTACTGGGTACCTCATGTCCTGCCAAAGGTTCCACCACGGCGCATGGTGGCACACATGGGGGAGGTCTCAGATAGGGTTGACCCAATGGTCGTGCTCTAACTGGTTGATGTCTTGGAGGCAGGTTATCACGTTGTACCCTGGGTGGAATTCTGTGGCCATTGTTTGGTATCCCTGTCGGACTATTAGCCCTTGTCAGAGGCGGCGTAGGGGAAGACTGGTTGCTTCCAAGTGCTCCGCCACCTTGTCATTGATAACCCAGATTGCCAATTGGGATCTCAGGATATAGGGCTGCACTGAGGGCGGCATGTACCTCAGTGTCTGGAATTCAAATTTGGGTTGTGCACAAAGGTGCGCAATCAACAAGGGGATCCCAGATTGCCCCTTCAGGACATTCCGGTTCTCTCCAAATGCCCATTGGTAAACCAAAAGGGCCTACTTCGATATTCGGCACTACCCCTCTGGGTAGGTGGGAAGGTATGGTCCAAGCCATGGAGGTGAAATCATCAAGGAAGATGATTAGGTACTTGTATTTGTGGTACGAGTCAGTTGGAAAGGACTTAATGTCCATATGGATAAGCTCAAAGGCGCACTTGGCACGCATGGAGGTTGGAGGAAAGGATCGTTGAGGTTGTTTGCCTTTCGTGCAACCTGGACAGATTGTAGAGTTTTCCAGGATTGTAAAATCTGGAAGTCCAGTGGTATGTTGCTTGGCTTGCCTGACGACCTCTTTTGAAGGATGACCAAGACATCAATGGACAATTTGATAGCGAATTGTTCCAAGGACACAGCAGTGGACAGGAGATGCCTTCAGAGTATACATATTCCAGCCAAGAAAGCTGGTGGTAAATGGTGCCAGTATGTCGCCATTACCGTATGTTACAGTGATGGTGTTTGTTTCTGCAGTGACCTTTGCTCCTGCTTGCAGCAAGTGCCCAAGGGAAATAAGGTTGACACCAGAGTTAGGTATATGCCCAACGTTGTGCAGCTCTATGTCATGAGAACACTTCCGGTTGTCTGTCCATCTTAGTCAAATAGTTCCTTTTCCTTCCATGAAAATGGCAGAAGCAGCTGTTTGTACAGGTAGGAGCTCATCTTTACCAAACTTGTGGTAAGTTGTAAAGGCATCTCTTAGAGGTGTAAAGTGCATTGAAGCACCCAAGTCTAGTATCCAGTGATTCATGAATTCCTCATGCCGGTCCACACATTTCGAGCATTTGTAATGATTTTCATTGCATGGACGTACACTACTGCACATATTTATATAGCTACTAGCTGTGGGCAGAGTGAATGAAGTATATACAAGCACATGTGTACGAAGCCATTGTCATCGTTCTTGACTCCTGAGCCGTAGATGTCGACGAGATCTTCCTCATCCCAATGATCAGCGGGTGGTGCCATGGTCTGATTTCGGTGAGCATGTTTGGAGTGCTTGGCCAGGGGAGGGGAGTCGTCATCAGACTCGTAGATGGGCTCTGGCCTTGCAGCGAGCAATGGAGGAGGACTGTCTAGGGTGACAGCAGAAGAGGAGGCAACAGGGTATTCGTCTTGCATCTCCATTGCTCAATAAAGCAGGAAGCGGGAGGCAGAGGAGTCTCCATTGAACCACTCATCATCTAAGAGATGGTGGTCAGCAACATTGAAGTCATAATTGGAGGCTGGAATACCAAGACAGTACTCAAGAGGAGAGGTGTCATGTGCAGATGGGAATGACAGGGATGGAGGACATGGTGAGGACATGTATGCAGACGGCAGGAGGTGGATGGTGGCAGATAAAAAACCAGGACCCTGGATTTGAAGCCCAGTATCAAGCCCACAGACATTTTCACAGGTGATGGGAGCTCAAGCCGATGGGCTAGAGTGGTGGTGTTCTTGATCCCTGTATGAAAGGGAGGACCTTGTTCACCTTGATACATTGAAGCAGGGTGATGTGCGAGGGCACAGGGATCCACGGGCGGCTCAGGACCAGAGGTGTTGTGACTAAAGCAATGTGGGTGTGGGCATGAGAGGAAGAGTCTTTCAATTCCTTCTCCTTCTGCTTTTTACCAGCACGTTTGCTGTGCTTCCACTGCCTTTTCAAGCCATCACTTTGCGGCACCTGCTGCTGCCTGAATTTGGGGTCATCCCCCTTGTGCTTTACAGCGCTGATCTTGTTGGCCTGAGCAGCCTTGGGAGTATCCTTCATATGGTGCTGGTCCCATGACAGGACCGCAGCCACTTGGATCTCCTCAATAGTAGGAGTCTTTGCCTTCCTGGAGGCGTCCTTGGCTTGCACAATCACCTGCACTACCATGTCCATGTATGATGGGAGTTTGGCCAGCAAAAGCATGGCCTGGATGTTTTCTGGGAATTTATACCCAGCAGCATTGAGACAAGCGAAGAGCATGGTGACTTTGCTGCATGATGGTGCTGGGTGCGAGGACTGGGCACCCTTCATGTCCAGGAGCTCTTTGAATAGCGCAAAAGTGCCAGAGATCCTGGGGGTGGCATACTCAGTTTTGAGGGCTGAGATTAGGCCGGGGGCAGTAGTCTGGGTCTGGTGCTTGCCCTTCAGGGAGTCTGAGAGTCGAAGTTTGATCGACCTGATGATGGTTGAATTAGCCTTTGTCCAAGCAATATAAAAGTTGCACTCATTGTTGTTGGCCTTAGGGTCCAGCATAGGAGCTGGGAAATCCATAGCCCAACTGCATCCACTGGCCTCAATATAGGCAGTCATGGTAGGCCACCACTGAGACCAGTTGGTGCCAGTGAACATGGGGATAGAGATGTTTGATTGCAAAGAAGACATAGTTGTTTCTGCAACGTGAAATAAATCAGTGTTTCGAACCATCATAGTGTCCCCCTACTAGCATCCTGTGCATAGTGCAGCTGGACACAATGTCATGGTTCAGGTGTAAACACACGCAGCATTTCGATGCAGTGATAGAACCAGTCTGACTAGTTAGCGAATGTTGCAGCCATTAGGCGCAATACATTGCATGGCTATCCAGGGCTCATAACCTGTTGAAGTCCAGGCATAGACTAGTTTGAGGTAAGAAAGAACAAGTACATACCGGTTGGTTGAGACACTGCACTAATAGCACATAGTAGTCTCTGAAAGAGATGATATTAGAACTCAGACATGGAGTTCGAATGTTATATATGAGTGGTCTACTTATGTAATAGCGGTGACAATATAGGGAAAACTACAGTTCACTACAATAAGAAATGAAATAGTATACTATACGTTCAATACTCTGCAGCATGTAACACAGGTGAGTAACCTTCGTAGGTATCTCCACCATGTCTATGGGGTATATCTGTTGCTTCTAGGTCATCTGATACAGCCATGACGTGACCGTTTGAAATGGTGAGTGGGTTCTCACTCAGGTCTGACTGATTCATCTAGGTCTCAATATCAGAGATCTTTGGATTATAACCAGTCAGAAGTGGAGTCCAAGCTGGTTTGGCGTTTTGCATCCTGAATCTTTGAAGGACTTTTTCCACATAGACACATTGGTCTAGGGTTAATGTCCATTTCTTTTGATCATGGGGTATGTGCATGCCTAGGTATTCCTTGGCTTCACTTAGATCTCTAGATTCCCATACCTTCAAAATTTTCCCTTTTTTTCCTTTCACAAGTTTCGCATTTGATCCCATGAAGAGTACATCATCAACATAGATAACAACTAGAGTTATGTCAGTTCCATCAAATTTGAAATACACAAGGGCATCCGATCATGTACGGGTAAACCCTAAATCAAGAAGAGACTTATGGAGCTCTTTATTCCATTGAAGCACTGATTGCCTAAGTCCATAAAGGCTTTTCAGCAAGCGACAAACCTTTTTCTCTTGACCCTTTTTGATATAACCTTCTGGTTGATCCATGTATATCACTTCATCTAACTCACCATGGAGGTATGTGGTTTTGACATCGAGTAACTCAATATCCCAATCCTCAAGTGCAGCTAGTGCAAGTAGAATACATATGGTTTCAAATTGTGCAACTGGTGAGAAGGATTCCTCAAAATCAATTCCATAGACTTGAGTAAAGCCCTTGGCTACCAAGCGTGCTTTTTTGCATACATTGGACTTTGCAACAAAAACCCATTGACATTTTACGCGTTTTCGACCTGGGGGTAAATCAACCAATTTCCAAACCTTTTGATCAGCAAGTGACTTCATTTGGTCATCACAAGCCTTTTCCCAGTCTTTTTGATCTTCTATTGGCATCTTTTTAATATCACGTAAGAATTTTGGTACATTCAAAGATTCTATTGCATGAGCCAATAATTCAGAAATGAATGAAGAAGATAACTCGACTTTCTCAGCCATCCGATTAGGCTCCTCCTCACTTGAGTTTCCTGGCATGGGAATATCTCTATCTTCAGATCTAGGATCTGTAGATTGCGAGGGAATAGGATCTGGTTGTTCCTGGTATCCTTGCCTAAGTACCTTTCATACAAAATCTTGTTCTGTCCTAATCTGTTGTTCAATTTGGGTCGGAGTCCGATTCCCATATATTGAATCTTTTTGAATAACCAGTTTAATGGTTCTGATGGGACAAATTTGAGGTTCCATTGGAGCTCTAGGATGATCCTTTTGATAGCTCATAGATGGATTAGTATGTTTAGGTGGTTGAGGAAAATTAGGTCGAGGTGGGATAGGGACTTGAGGTGGTACAGGAGCAGGAGGGTTCTATTGGTTTTCTCCTGTCAATTTGCTACCTGTGTGTTTGGATGGTCGTGGTGGACCATAGAGATCATCATCACTATCTTCGGTATCTGATCCTGGTAAACCTGGATCAGGTCTTCAAAGTGGTGGACAATCTGGTTGATTATGATCAGGAGGCTGTAGACCATTGTCTCCTGCTTGATTCATATCCTCTCGGTTGTTAGTGTCTGGAGATTGATTTTTGGGAGGTGGTTTGTCAGGAAGTTTCTCTCTAGGACAATTTGGGAAATCAAACTCATCAAATATGGCAGTGGAAGAGATAACAATTGTTCTTCTGGTTCTAGACCAGAAGTGATATCCCTTTGTTCCAGGTTCATAGCCAACAAAGATCATATCTGCAGACTTTGGAGCAAGCTTATTAGGTCACTTGTCTTTGGGTATGAAAACATACACCTGACAACCAAAAGTCCTAAAGTAAGAAAGATCAGGTTTCATACCATTCCATAACTGTATTGGTTGTCTGTTATATATATGGAGGCTGGTTTCAACTGCATCCTGCCAAAAGAATGGCGGTGACCTGCACGGAACCAGTTCCATGCAAAGTCAAACATTATACCCAAATGAGTGAACTTCCACCTACATCTCATAAGTGGAATCCCTCAACACAAAAGGGATAGATGACTATTAGTATAGTCTACCTACTCCCAAAGCTTCATACCATTCCATCAAAGGATAGAGGAGTTATGAATATATTTCTCCCCATCCAACTTCCTAGTACTACTTACTACATACATACATCGGACCCGAGTTTCCATACTTGACACCTTTCCCACGGTCCGACTGCTCGGCTAATTTAGGGTCAGATGACCAATAGTAACCACTACCTATACCTACTTTTACTTCCAATTTCCGACCATAGGTCATGGAGAAATTAAATGTTTACTCCAACTCGACCTCTTATATCACCCTTCTGCTACATAGCTGAATGATCCATTTCCTATCTTTTTCATTACCAAGTACATAGCTACGTGTCAGAGAGAGATTGACCAGGCACAGTACAGCCTTGCACAGCATGAGTCAGGATGAGTCATTATGAGTCATTTCCTGATTGGCACAGCATGAGTCAGTATGAGTCATTTCGAGTCACATGACTCG
>JBBPRK010001161.1:0-14466 GCA_038093075.1 Boletus patriciae
ATTGATAGGCTGGCCTGATATGGCGCTCATGGTGCTGCGGTAAGGCGGTGTTTCTCCGGCGAACTCCTGCTGTGCGGTCTTTCATGCAGTGGAGGACATGCGACATGATACGGCTTCGCGTCCTATTAATAGGAGTCGTCACTGAGACCGTGGGAGTAATGGCCCATGTGTGTACACAGTATTCGGTTGACCCCGTTGAAACTGCCGCCTATTTTAGGTGCCGAACGCAGGACCGCGATATCTCGAGAACCACGCAACAGCACAAACCCGATCCCTGTCATCTCGTGTGGGGAGCTTTGAGTATTGTCGGTCGACGAGACACATGAAACATGATTACTTGGCTCGCACTCACCGCGACTTGAATGTTGACCGGGTGCCCGACGACGGCCGTAGTTCATGCACATGTCTGGGCCAAGGAGACTGGTGAAACGATGGATCCTGCGGCCGTGTGAGCGATCCACAGCGAGCGTCGCGGTTCCGGCGAACGAGAGGCAAAAGGCTTAACCGCAGTAGCATCGGATCAAAAACCGTGCCAACGACACGAAACGACGCGACGCGAAAAAGAGCCTCGCGAGGCGTCCACGCCGCTCGAATAGAGTTTCTGCTACTTCGAGGATCGACGTACCTGCACAACGAGCCCGGTGTCGACCTTCGTTCCGAGGTCGACCCACGACGCACCGTCCATAACCTGACACTTACTCGAGCGTACCATACCATACTAGTACACGCAGGACGAGGCAGGCGCCGCTCCGAGTCGAGATACGATACGACCCGACCGTGGCACTTGGACTCGGATCACATCGACTCACCAGGTTTCAAGACGCGGCAACCACCCACCACAGCGCACTGATCAACGAATTTGAAAATCGTCGCGCTCGGTCCTCGGGGAGGTGGAGAACGGCGGAGAAGACAGAGTTGAGGTGAGAAAGACGTAGGGAATGCAGGGAAAGATACACTGGCACTATGTTTCTCGCGTCCGTTTCAGCCAGTGGCGACCCGACGTCATGTCAATGGTATTGATCCCGAAGAAGAGTGCCCAAGGATCGCCCAATGTGAACATACCTGCTCCTTTGCCATGGAGTCAAGACGAAAAGACACTCACCTTCAGCGTGCGCACTCGTACATGGGGAGAATTGGATGGCATGGCCAACCCGCACGAACGACGAATCAAAGCGTACTAGTAGAGATTACGAGAGCAAACACAACACGCATAGCAATACATGGCTTCCCCAACACTCTGGCCATACACAATCCCATCCAGTCAAGACTTTCTCGGTCGCGCCGCACCCTTTTTCGTCTGCTTGCTCATCTTTTCCTTTTCGAACACACATCAATCGCCGTGCCTTCACCCCGCAATGGAATCATAAACTCACCTGAGCCTTCACTCTCGCCTTGCGACCAAACTTCTTCTCGCGTTCCGACGGTTCGCCGCCTTCCTCTTCCTTGTTACTCTCCTGGCCGGTTTCGCTCACCACAGAACTCGAACGTCGCGGGGACGTCGCCTTCTCTGATGGATCAGGAACCGACTCCTCATCAGACGACGCTTCTTCTTCCGATTCAGACTGATCACTGTTCCACCGCGCCTCCTTTTGCGTCTTGGCACGCCTGTTACGAAATAAGACGTCACGTCAGCGAAAAGCTCTACTTCGCGTCCCACAGGAACCCACTTTGGCGCGCCGTTTGCGCGAGCTCGAGAAGCTTTGCGCTTCGCAGGCGGGGACTTGCCATCCCTTGCCTCCCTCGGTTCCCGTTTCTTCTCCTTCCAGAACAAAAAGGCGTCAACGGATCAAAAACGAACGTGAAATGTGATTTTTGGCGCACCTTTGTGGCCGCGGCTGACCCGCGCCCCCTAATATCCCTCAGCCAAGTGATGGTTTCCTCGGACAGATATTGTGTTTTGACTACCTACATCGTTACTCAGCGCGAATCCATGCAATTCGTGGGGTCACGTCACTCACCTTGGCAACAGCTCCCGGACCTGGAAGAGCACGCAGAATGTCCGAGGGCAGTTTGACTTTACCGGGGTAACTCTGAAGGGTCCATGAGCGAGCTTGTGCGAGGGCCTTGATCAGTTCTTGGGCGAGGTCTGCCACCGTATAGAGATTCTAGATTCAGCAAAAAAAATCAATACACGTGTAAAGGTCGGGCGAGAAATCGTTGCACCTCGCTATACGTATGCGATTCCGAGTCACGCACGGTCTTGGCTTTCATCGCAAGGTGATAAAGAAGCGCAACGTTGTCGGAACTCGCAATCAAATCAAGGTAGAATTCAATATATCTAAAAAGGCGAAATGAGCGGGAATGAACTCGAACGGGAAATAGAAGGAAAGCCTACTTTGCAATATCTTGAAGGTTTTCGTGCGTGGTAGAAAAATCGGGGTGGTGCGCAAGGAGATGAAGAAGACGGATAAAAATTATTTCTAGTTGATCAACGCGGGCGGCGGGTGGAACGGATCTCGAAATAAACGAAATATAAGCTATGGCCTGGAAAAAACTTCAATGTTCGGCACCAAATTTGGTAAACTTGAGCTCACCCTGTCTCGAACGTCGGCCTCAGGATCGTGGATCGTTAGGAAGGGTATAGTGTTAAAGCGTGGCGGAAGTTTACGTGCGGTTAGCAAGGACACGAGTTTCGTTAAAAAGGTTATTCGGACATTGTAACATGGGTCCTGAGGGGATGCACATCACCATCAGCGAGCCTCTCAATTCGAAAGGGCCCCTTACCTGGACTGTGATAGCTAGCCATATAAAGTTGCTATTGATCACGTTTGCAAACGCTCCGACGGTAGAAAGTTGTAAAAGCGACACGGCGGCTTGTAGTCGCATGCGTGACTTGACGGGCGGACTAGGCGCGATGCATCAGTCTCATGTCCCAAGCCCACCCGAAAACCTAACCTGTCTGGTGCATTTGCCGAAAACGATCCAGAATGCTCAAGTAATGTCAAAAACATTTTAAGCGCGGGTGTAGCAAGCTCCACTGCGGATTCTGCAGACGCATTGGCGAGACACCGATTCCGACACACTTTCAACGCGAGGATCCTGGCTTTTTGTATTGGTGCCATGTCCTTGTCTAGCTCCCAGTCGTCGTCGACGTCCATTTCCCCCTTGATCACGAAACAAGTCAGGTGTCTGTCTCGAGAATCCAAGGGCAACATCCTCACTAAATCTTTTGGCCGCCGATTCACGAGTAATTTCTTGATCAAGAATGCCATGATAGTGTCACTCCTATGTTCGAATGCGTTGGGCTTGAAGCGCGCCATCTGTGCTAGGACGGTTGTATGGGCAACGAGTTGCTCTGGCGTGGCTGCCGAAAGCTCCTCCGAGATGGACTTGAAAGCAATGAACAGGGTGTAAAATTGAGCGCGGACAAGGGCACATACTTCAATGATTTCCACACAAGTGTCTTCATGATCATTCAAGGAAGTCAGTAAGCGAGTCGCAAACTTGGCAATTCTCGGGTTCTCCCCAAGCACAAATCGCGTTATGCGTTCTAGCGTTCGTCTTGTGTAGTGTTCATGTCAGTCGACTGCCTCACGATAGAGTAAAGAAACATACTTGTCCAATGCCGCTTGGGATTCATCAGCTTTCACCAGTGCTGTGAGTGCGTGCATGCCAACCTCCACCAGAGTCACGTTCCGATCGTCGGCAATCGCCTTTGTGAGTTCGCTGACATGAGGTTTGTAGAGAATCGGACAGTGTTTTGATATAAAAGTTAAAAGTTGTTGGGCATGCTCCGACGACGGAGCCGACTTCTGAACCCCCTTGATCAGGGTCGGAATGGACGACTGGTTCACGATGCGGAGCGTTGCGCGACGCAGAAAGATAGTCATCGTCGAGAGGGTGGACTCGAGGGATTGCTCTACGCGCCGTAGGAACTCGCTCGAGGCTTTCACGATGCTCTTCAGATCGGACTGGGGATCCACACATGTCTTGAGTAACTTGTAAAGCCTGTTTTCGTTCGCCTTGGCAAAGTCGTGCATGTCCTCGGCTGCTTTCTGGGGATCGGGGAATTGACCTGGTACAGGGGTCAAGGCAATGAATGAGACCCTGAAAATCACGTACGAGACAAGTGTTTGACCACGTTGTTTAAACGTTGTATGACTGAATCCTCGTTTTCGTCGATCACACCACCCTAAAGGCACTGATAAGGAACGCTACGACGAACGTCCACGGAGGGCTTACGTTGTTCTGTATGGATGCTTGGAGATAGTGTTCATACATGGTCGGGCGACTGTGCACGATATCGATCTTGATTGTCCACGATGAGAAAATCGGTCGACGCACTTTGCTTTAATCCCGCTCATACTCAGAATTGTGTTGACACCGAGGGCATCTAGGTGCTCCATGGTGTTGAGCAAACGATCTGTCCACGCTACCTCATCAACCTCGACGTTTTTCGACGTCGAGGCGGAGATTGTGGAAGACGAAGGCAAGGGGAGAACATAATCGGCGATAACTTGCTCCGCAGCAGCTTTGGCTTCAGACGTCAAGTTGGAGATGTGCAAGATCTCGTTAGGAATCCACGCGAAATGTGTGACCGCGGACGAGTCACCGTTCTCGCTGGGTGTAAATGTATCAGACGAGAACACTCGCGAGAAAAAGGGACGTACATCTCTGGATATGCAAGGCTGTATAGTTTGCCAAGGGCATTCATGGCCTCTACACGAACGGCATGTTTCTTGTCCATTCCGCGACCAGCGACTGCCCGAAGCTGTGCTTCTGAGACATGGTGGAGCGCGGTTTCGTAATCGAGTTGGGAATATGCTCTGCACACCGCGGCACGAACTTTCTCGTCGGGATCTAGGAGTTTGAGCTGAAGCACTTCTATTCGAGAACGCGTCAAGGCTGTCGTCTACAGGTCCTGAGAAGAGCTTGCCTTCGACAGTCTCTCTGTGCTCTGGCAGGTTCAAGAGCAATCCCCTAGCGCTTTCGACGAGTTTGAGACGCACTGTGGCTGCCTTGTCGTTTTTGCGCATCAACCACACGTTCCAGGTAGTCGGATACTTTCTGATGAGATCGGAGCCACCCTTGTCGGCAAACATCTCTCCCAGTGCCTGGGTGACGATCAACCTCACTTGAACTTGGTCGACGCGGAGTTCTTCCTCGAGCTGCGGTATGACGCTGTGCAGCAGGGAAGGGCAGGACTTGCTGAGCTGCTTGACGAGATCGTGTGCGGTGCGTATTTCATCAAAGTCACTGTCCGAGTCGAGGTCGCGCGAATTGGTGACGATGATGTCGGTAAAGTATTGGCAGACGTGACGCTGCAGCTTGTCCGACGTCGCGTTGCAGATCTGCACGGCGAGCCTGTAGGCAGGCTGATCGAGACGCTAGGGGCCTAATGAACGAGAGGGGACGATCAGAGGAGGACGACTGACCGTGTTCTTGTCCAGGAACTGTGCCATGATGGCGTCCAAGACGTCGTTTGGGAGGGACTGGCACTCGTCGATGAGGGCGACGAGGATGTCTGCGATGAATAGCTCTATCTTTTTCGCGAGATCGCGTCGCACGAGGGCGAAAAAGTCGCGAAAAATCTCGGACATGAGTTCGTCGGCGTGTGGCAGGTCGCACACGAGCACGACGCTCTTGACGGTGGAGAGGGACTCGAGGAGGTGAAAGTACTCGTTGTAGTAGGGGGCATCTGTGCCCTTGAGGCCGGCGGAGAGCTGCCTGAAGAAGAACTGGAAGATGTCCTTGAGCTCGTTCTGGGTGTAAGGGGCGTCGGGTGCGTAGAGCCTGAGGATGTCGGCGAGACAGCAGGCGGTGTAGGCCTTGACGCCCCTGTCCTTGTGGAGGAGGAGGGAGGTGTTTATGAGCTGGGCGCGGACGGGGGCGAGGGAGGCGACGTCGACGAGCTCCTGGTCGAGCTCGGCGAGCTCCGTGTGGAGGGCCTTGAGCTTCTTGAGGAGGGTGTCCGTCGAGAGCGCCTTCCCGACGATCTTGTCGCCGAACACGAGCTTCTTCGCGGGCGTCGTGGCGGTGCGCGTCTGGGCCACCATCGTCGTCGACAGCGGGCGGGCGTGGCGGTCAACGCGTCCGAGCGCGTCAGATTCAGACTCCGATCGTGTGCCGGACCATTCAAACTCCGTCCGGCATTGCCATACCCCAGCATGTCGCAGACCCTCGCACAAAAGGAGCGCAAGCTCTTCTCCGAGCTCCTCCAGGCGTACGAGCAAAAGCAGCTCCCAAAGGGACGCAAAATCGCCGACCAGATCCTCAAGAAATATCCCCAGCATGGAGGCGTGTCCCCCGCTGTCTCGCCTGTCCCGCCGCTGACTTGTTACAGAAACCATGTGCATGAAGGGCCTCGTCATGGTCCACCTCGGCGAGCGCGACGCAGGCATCGCCCTCATCAAGGACGGCATGCGCAAGGACCTCCAGTCGCATATATGCTGGCACGTCTGGGCCCTCGTCCAAAAAGGCGAGCACAACTATGAAGAAGCCCTCAAATCCTACACCATGGCGCTCAAGATCGATAAGGTACACCCCACGCGCGCCGTCTCTGCTCACACTGACCTCGAGACAGGACAACTTTAACATCATCCGAGAAACGTCCATTCTCCAGACGCATACCCGCCAGTACGATGCACTCGTCGACTCGCGCCTCCACTTGCTCCGTCTACGTCCCTACTCGCGTGTCCAATGGATCGGCGTCGCACTCGCCTACAAGCTAGCCGGCAATGCAGCAGAAGCAAGACGGTACCTAGACCACATGGAGGATTTCTTGCGGGTATGATTCGATCGTATCGCCTCACTGTCCCTCACTCTGCTCTCAGAACGTCCCTCCCCGCGATACCGAGTACGCTGAACTAGTCTTTTTCCACATCCAAACACTGGAAGAATTGGGAGAATGGCAGGAAGCCTTGGCCCTGCTCGATAAAAAGGCAAAGGATAGAATGTTGGTCGATCGTCCATCAATCGTGGAATGCAGAGGTGAGCAACGATGGATCACCCGTCGTCGTCTGCTCATCCCGTCCACAAGCACGTCTCTACGGAAAACTCAAGGCGGCCGCCGACACACAACAAGAGGAGTGGGCAGAGGCAGCCGAACAATCGTGGAGAGAGCTCATCGACCAAAATCCCGACAGCCAAGACTATTACAAGGGTTTCCTTGCCAATGCTGGCATCGATCTCGGTAATGCGCCCAAAATATACCTCTATCGACGCAATCTTACGCCATGAAAGACAGCCCGACTGACGAGTCGCGAACGAAAGCCCTTGGCATCCTCGTCGAGTTTGCGTCCAGGCACCCAAAGGCGAACACACACCAACGGCTAGCTCTTACTATCGCACAGGGTAAGCCAGGTTTATATCGATAACCCATCCTTACCGTTTCCAGGCGAAAAGTTCAAGGAATTGGTCAAGCCCTATCTCGAGCGCGCACTTCAGAAAGGGATACCCTCCCTCTTTAGCGACGTCAAAAACCTCTATACTGACCCGTTCAAGCTCCAGTCGATCCAGGACATCATCGAGGATATCCGTTCCAGCGCCTCCCAAACAGATCGGGCGCAACCATCCACATCTCCGGATCCCACCGACTACCTCTGGACGCTCTACTTTCTTGGCCAACATTACTCTTTCCTGGGACAACACGAGAAAGCGCTCGAGATTCTCCACGTTGCGACGGAACACACGCCGACGCTGCCCGAGCTGTACATGACCAAGGCGCGCGTGCTGAAGCGCGCCGGCGATCCTTTTGGAGCTGTGCGCGCCATGGACGACGCCCGGAGACTCGACGGACAAGATCGGTATGTGAACACCAAGTCGGGCAAATACCGTCTGCGCGCAGGGATGATCAACGAAGCAGACGAGGTCTTGGGGCTATTCACCAAGGTCGCCTTTTCCCCTAGCGTTGCCCACAACGCTGACCGCCTCTTTAGAAAGGCGTACCCGCCGGCGCCGACTTGCTAGAGATGCAAGCGCTGCATTATCTCGTCGAAGTGGGTGACGCGCAGAGACGGCTGGGAAGGTACCATCTTGCGCTCAAGACGTACTATGCTATCCAAAAGGTACAGGCTTCGCTGTCCGATACGCTGGGTCGGCTGGAACCTTTTTGCTTTCAGCTGTTCCATGGCTTCCGCGAGGAGCAATACGATTTCCACCTGTATTCGCTTCGTAGGAGCATGCTCGGTTCTTACGTTGCGTGCGTCCACCTCGTCCGGCCCAGGGACACGTTGCATCAGCAGCTGATCTCACTATTACAGAATGCTTGGCTGGGAAGACGATCTCCACTCCCATCCTACATATATCCACGCGGCGGTGTGGAGCGCTCGAGTAACGCCTCTCTTTTTACTAAGTATCCTACACTAACGGGGTTTGTCGCCAGATATGGATTCAGCTCTACGACGATCCCTCGATAATCAAATCCCTACATCCGCCGGGTAAGGCTTCGAGTCCCTCGTGCCATGGCTTCTCCGTGACCGATCTTTCCGTGGCAGAACCTTCTGGCGAAAAGTCCAAGAAAGCGCTGAACAAGGCAAAGAAGGCGGCGCATAAAGCGACGGCCGATACCTCGCAAGACTATGACGACGCGAGCTCACAAAAGGGTGAATTCAGGCATCGTTTTATCCGTTTGCGTGCATACCATATCACTATCCGGTTAGTAGTGCGGGCGAAGCAAAACGAAGACAAGGGACTCGAAGCACCCCCCGCCAGGGACGACGATCCGGAGGGGTTGAAGCTCGTTACGGCGGACGATCCGTTGGAGCGGGCGAGCAAGTTCCTCGGGTCGTTGGGAGAGTTTGGCAAGGAGGATATAGACGTCAACGTGACCTCGTTTGACGTCGCGATACGGCAGAGTGCGTATTTTAGGTGTTATTCCGACGGGATGTTTACATGCATTGTAGAGAAATACTTGAAAGCGACGCAAGCACTTCGTCGGGCGCACGCGCGCGACCCACACCATCCCGAAGTGCACGTCCGCATCGTGCAGCTGGCGAGAACAGGTCGGTCGTCCGCGTTCACGTCGCACGCTTACCGACGCGATTCGTTGCAGTGGCTTCCGTGAGCGACGTCCCCGAGTCGGTCAAGTCGGTCCTCGACGCCTCCGTGGCTGCTCTAAAGCCCGCCGAGGTGTCGCTGGACGCCTTCAACTCGCAATACCTGCAACGCCATTCGTCGTCTGGGGCCGCCATCCTCGCCTCTGCCAAGGTGTCGCGCGTCTTGGACGCGCCGAGGGAAGAGGTCGAGAATCTGTTGTTTACGGCGCTGACGGAGGGCGTCCAGCTCGGTCTCGAGGTTCGTTCAATGTTGGCATGCTATCCCATTTTCTGAACGACCGCTCAGGATGCGCTCGAGATCGTATCGTTCCTCTCGCAGATCCAATCACCGCGCGCGGACGAATTCCGGATAGCATGCGATGCGAGGTTCGCGCTGAGCAAGGTGTTCAAGAGTACGGGGGAGCAGGGTGCGTTGAGACAACAGTGCGTCGATCCGAGGGACGAGAACGAGGTCGAGACGGTGTTTTGATTAGCATATGTGATTTGGAATAGCAACTCAGGGCAGGTTATATTAGATACCGTGGGAACTGATCCGGAGGGTGCCGAGGATGAGTGGATGAGGTATCGAGCGAGAGACGACGAGCGACTACCGTCAAGACACACCGGACACTGTAACATGGTAAGCCCAGTCTCTGACATGTAAACGCGGTGTGCTGGGCCATCCAATGCGAGGAAACGACGATCGGAGACGATGGATGGGCAGGCGTATGGATGGATGGACCCGCACAGACGTCTCTTGCATCGCTCACCCCCGCGTTCCAAACAGACCAAGAAAAGAAGAAACGGCGGCCGCAACAAAAAGGGACGCGGCCACGTCGGATTCGTGCGCTGCTCCAACTGCTCGCGGTGCGTCGCCAAAGACAAGGCGATCAAGCGCTTTACGGTGCGGAACATGGTCGAGAGCGCAGCCGTCCGCGATATCAGCGAGGCGAGCGTGTACCCTGGTGCGTGTCTTTTTTGCGTGTTGGAGTGGGTCACCGACCTCGTCACAGAATATGTCATTCCCAAGTTGTACATCAAAATCGCATATTGCGTCTCGTGCGCGATTCACTCGCATGGTGAGACGGCATTGTATTTCTGAGATGACATGACGCTGATTGCGCCGCAGTGGTCCGTGTGCGATCACGCGAGGGACGTCGCAACCGAGCCCCGCCTCCGCGCATCCGGTGGAAAGACGGGAAGAAGGTGAACCCTGCGGTGGCAGCGGCAGAGGATGCGAAAGCGGCGGCGGCGGCAGGCAAGGCATGAGACGTCACTCCACAGGCAGTCGATACGTACAATGTCAGGTTAGGGACGATTCCCAAAGAGGACACATTGCGGGAAGCAGCGGTCGCGACACATTGGAGAAGTGCAGCAAGCAATTATTAGGGCAGGAGGGCTGCGGAGTGATGAGATCCAGGGGACGGGATCTGGAGCGTGGGACGTGGCTTGATGCTGCCGGGATGCACGGAGGATACGCCGCGCCGGACGGAAAGTCACCGGATGATAGGGGGGATTCTCGCTTGCGTGCGGCGGTGGCCGGGTGGGCGTCCTTGTGAATCGGATCGAAGCGACAGGCCGACAAGAACGAAAAAAAACATGCTCGCGAGACCGACAAAGATGGAGATTATATCCGTCATACATACAAATACCCCTCCGCCGCGTCCCCTCCCCACCCACCACCGGCATGTCCTGGCACGCCCTCCCCACAGAGCTCCACCTCGCCGTCGTCGCCCTCCTCCCCCACGCCGCCGTCCGCGCCCTCGCCGCCACCGACTCCGCCGCCCGCGCACTCTGTCTCCCCGCGATCTTCGCCAACGTAACCCTCCCCTCCGCCGCCGCCCTCCACGCCTTCGTCCGCCATGTCCCGACCCGCTACGGCGCATACGTCAGATCCCTCGCCATCTGCACGCAGGGTGCCACAGGGGCTCCGACCGACCCCATCCTCGCCCTCCTCCGCGCCTGCACCCGCCTGCGCGCCCTCTCCCTCTCCCTCGCCTCCTCCCTCGACCCCGAAAAGGCCGTCCCCGCATTCGCCCGTCTGCGCCACCTCCAATCGTTCGAGATAGGCTGCTGGGGCACCGAGGACGTCGCTCCCGTGTAAGTGCCCGTCCACTCTTCCAGATCCATCGCTCATCCGCCCCGCATAGTTCCGAGCGGCTGGTCGTCGCCCTCGCAGCCTCCCTCCCCTCGCTTTCCCACCTCACCATGTCACGCATCACACGCTCAGCCATTCACGTCGATCCATGCGATGTCCCCTACAACGTCCCCATCGTCACCAACGACTTTGATGTCCCCCCTCACCCCCTCCTGGGAAGCGATCTCGCCCTCCCCAGCCTCCTCCGTCTCCCCTCCCTCCGCACCCTCGAGATCCATGACACCTGGTTGGGCTGCGACGCCAAAATCGAGCTCCCTGCATCGTCCTTGCACAAGCTCGTCCTCACGGGCAGCATGTATTCAGACACCCAATCCGAGGCCCAGGCGTGCACAGCGTGGCTCCGCGCGTGTCCCTCCCTTGGTTCACTGGAGCTGGGAACCACCCTTGCTTCTCTTCCGGAACACGCATCAGCCCTGCCTCGTGTCTCTCACGTGCACATCAACGCCTCGCGCGTCCTCCCCGACGATCTATCATCGACGTTGGACGCCCTAAAGTCGTGTTCCGTAGAGTCCATCTCGATCGCTTACGAACAACAACGCCACATGACGTCTCAAGACCCCCCGCCGAAAACCCCACAAGACGACTTCGCGCGCGAATGTGCGCTCGACGATCTCCAAGATTGGAGCACCGCCATCCAGGCGTTCCTGCTCGCCCGCTCAAACCAAGAGTGGACCGCACTCGCCCGCGTGGACGTGTCGCTTGCGCACGACGTGCACGCCTCATGGGATATCTGATGGATCGTACCATTTTTCCGTCTTCTATTCTCGTTATCTGGGTTCGGCGTGGGGGGAATGTATACCCTATATACCCCTTTGGTTCCTGATCGGTCTCTGTACCAAGGCTGTACGACGATATACCTTTTTGTGTACACTATAGACGCGCCCATGAATACTCACGCTTCAACAATGAGCACGCGCCAATCTATCCATCATCGTGAGGAGCGCCGTCGGATCAATCAGCGCCAGCCATGTGATCGTCACGGGGGTATACCGTGGCCGCCGTGGAACCGGGTATGCTTCTACGTACACGCGTCCTGTTGTTCTCCTGTTGCGAACGACGTGCGATCCTGTGGAAGACCCCAGCTCCGCGTTTGGGTGATCGGCGGGTCCTCCCGTACGAGGCGCGACCGGTCGTGTTTCAACGTCGTTGGGCGGTGGACCGACGACGTGCGATCTCGTCGTTTCCCTTGTGCACAGCCAAGGCTCCGCGGCGTCATCGTCGGGGTCGGATTGGAATCAGACATGGGGGACACGACGTGTCGTGTTTCAACGTCGTTGGGGCGACGGACCGACGACATGCGATCCAATGAAGACCCTCACTGGCAGTGCATAGCCAGGGGCTCCGCGGCGTCAACGTCGGGTTCGTTGCAGTGTCGTCCCGGATTGGAATCAGACGTACATGTCGAGGGGTATGTGGGGGGGTGTCGCGTTTCAACGTCATCGGGGCGGTGGCCAAGGACGACCAAATGTCGTACCAAGGCAACAAATGCAAATGACACCATTCAATCGAAAAATCCGGTCGTCCTCGGTGGTACGCTGCACAGCCAGGGTCTTGCGTGCAGTACCCCAAGTTGGCGGTGCATTCCGGGACCTGTATACTAGGTGACGAGGGGGGGGGTCGTGTCCATGAAAACGGAACGGGGCAATCATGATGTGATCCGTACGAGTCCGTCTCTTCGCATCCAGCCGCTCGTCATGCGTCCTCGTCGCATTTTCCTTTCGTTGCTCCACGGCAAAAAATGCTGTTCGACTCGTAGGTCCCCTGTTTCCGACCGATTCAGATTCAGAAGCTCCAACATGTGAAACGTTGGCGGCGAATACACCGGGACGACGACGAGTCAGGTGGGTGCTGTGCCAAGAGGGAGTCCTTGGAAGCACGATCGATGGTTTCGCCCGCTATGGTATGCTCGTGAGAGTCTTCCGATATCAATTCGTGCTTTACAGACAGGTCGTCGCTCGGCACGTTTCTCCGTCTGTTGCGCAACGCCACCAGCACGAGAGAACGTGTTAACGCGACCTCCACGGGCGCGACGTCTTTTCGTGCAGATACTCGCCCGGCATTGGCGCCCCTGTTTCCGGCCCCTGTTGCGCCGCCGCCCTTGGGAAGCCCCACACGTGCACCGACCCCGCCAATACGCCCGGTTAGCGACAAATCAATAGGATGGAGGCGTGCCATGAGGTGAGGTGTTCATTCAAAAGCATGGTTGGTTTTCCGATGGTTTCACTTGTTCACGCGCTTTTCGTATGCTCGTGTTTGTCTCTCCTTCTAGGCACTGCTCGGCCTCTTCGGTCTTTCCCAACTTGATGATCTACCTGGCGATCTACGCGGGTATACGGTCTGTCTCCAACTCGACGATCTACCCAGCAATCTACGCGGGTATCCGGCCCTGTTTTCAGGTGTGTATCCAAGTTGTTTCTTTCTTTCAGCCTCGGTCTTGATATCGTCTCACTTGCTCGTTGCGAAACTTGACGCGTTCGGATTCCGGCCACCTTGTGCGCGTCTGGATTATGGCCCTCAGACTCGAACATCAATCAGCAGACACCTACGAGGGACATTCGATCTTTTACAGACACGCCGTCTCTTCGTGTCGAGCCATCGACGCGTTTTCTGTCGATATTTCGATACTATAGACTCGTCTGGCGCTTTTTCCCCTCGCTTCTAGAGGCCCGATTTCGGACCCGCGCCGCACCGCCGTTCTCGAAAAGTTCCAGATGTGAAACGTCCCCGCGAATACACCGGGACGACGAGAACAGACGTGTGCGTGTGTGCCAAGACATGTCCACGCAAGCCTGATTGACTTTTGAATGGTTATGGTTTCCCATCTCTCCATGAAACGAACGTTCGCGGTGGATACGAACACACAGCGACGGCGACGAATTCTAGAACCGGAGGTGCGTGCCAAGAGACGACCATGGCCATGCACGCATGATTCTCTTTTTTTTTCCTGATGGTTTCATTCGTATTTCCCGGGCCCGTGTTCCCCCGCTTTCGTATGTTGCTGTTTGTTCCGCCGCTCGAATCTACGCAGCAATCTACGCAGTATGTATATGGTCTTGTTTTCAGGTGTGTACTCGAGTCGTTCCTTTCTTTCATCCTCGGGCTTGTCAAATGTCGTCTCACTTGCGCCTCGCGAAATATGACTTGGTGTAGCTCCATGGAGATTGCATGCGATCGGATGTCGTTCAACGCAGGTCTCTGTTTCAAAAAAGGCAACGTCCGTGACCCTGCCACGTCACGACAGAGCGGGACCCGAGTGACGCCTGAGCATCGCGGTGCTTGTCTGCGTGACGTCGCTTTCTCGGCGTACTGGTTTTCCGCGGGATGAGGAGGTAG
>JBBPRK010001162.1:0-14463 GCA_038093075.1 Boletus patriciae
CATCGCGACGCAGCAAGGAACGAACACCGGAACAGAGCCCCTGCCACAATATTCGGACGAGCGGCGTTAGGCGTTTTAATTTAGCAGCACCTCTTCTTTTTCCCGTGCCTCCTCATCCTCTCCTGCGCCACCCTCGCTGTCGCCATCGCCCATCGCACCCATCACTCAACAACTCCAACGTTCCGTTTCGGCGTGTCGCATCATTCACTCCTGCAGCCATCGCCATCATACGTCACCACGCAAAAGCGCCTAACAACGCTGTAGTCCCCGGCCGCATCTGGACAAGGACGCCTCCCGCGACAAAAAGAAACGATTAGGATGCCAAAAGGAAGCCTGTGGTAGTACCGAGCGTCGTGTAACTGATAGCCAGTAGTGAAAGCATGTCTAGCGTGCGTGCGCCTTCTATCAGCTTGTTCCATACCTTCGACTTGAGCTCGTCTACCTGGACAGTGATCAGACACTCCGAAGCAACCCTCCCGGGCCGGTGCTCCTCCACGTGCTGGTGCCAGTGAGTCAGCGTGAACAACAGTGCACCAGACGGTTGTTTCAGTCGACTGATGAACGTTGAACAGGAGGGCTTGCGTCTGCCCTTCCGTCACCGATAAAGACGGAAGGAGACGGCAGCGAGTCCACGTCCATATGCACTAAACGACCACCCAAGGTGAGAAATAATGTGCGATGTGAGTGTTTGCCTGACCCCCCACGCAGCCAGATGGCGATGACGAATCGCGTGCCGAAAAAGACTGCCTGTGATGCCAACGGGCTGTCTGTCGAGTTGGAAGTCATTCCAGGAGTGAACAGGGGTCAGGGAATCCAACCGAGAGAGATCATTCTGTGGTCCTAACCTCTACGATCTCGACGGCCCTCCTGGATCCGAAATGGAACAATACCCGGCAGAGCCTGACGCCGCCGCATCTGACTCCAGCGGACTTTCCTGGCCAAGGGTGGCAATGTCTGACACAATTAAAACAGGATGGCAACGATGGTGCATGATGGGTCTACTTATAGCCTCTAGGTTATAGACCTGCCAAGAGACATATCCCGCCACCAGCCAGCCACGTTGTCGGCACCACTCAGATTGAAGGTACCGAGTTTAGCCAACTACTATTTAGGCTCCCTCGCCCTCACACCCATCTCTTTCCCCGTTCACCATGGCATCCGACCAAGGCGGCAATGAGCGGGGACTCGCCTACAATGGCGACGTTAGGTCACAAGCAGAGTCTCCCAAGGTTCACACCGCCCTGGTTCGCAAGTTGAAGAGCCGTCATGTCTCCATGATCAGGTCCATATCCCTCCGCGCTTGCCGTTCCACCACCCCGGCTGACCCGTACTTCCAGTATTGGCGGTGTCATCGGTACTGGTCTCTTCTTCGGAACAGCAACCACCCTCAGCGATGCTGGTCCCCTCGGTATATTCTTGGTTTACATGTTCATCGGAACGATATGTTATGCTACCATGGTCTCTCTCTGTCTCCACCAATTCAAGGCACACATCCTCTAACCTGCCATTACAGATCTCTCTTGGTGAAATGATAATTTTCCTACCCCTCCCTGGCGGTTTCGTCAAACTCGCTGAGAGATTTGTTGATCCTGCCTTTGCTTTTGCAATTGGTTGGAATTATTGGTATCAATGGACGGTGAGATTAGCTCAGCGTCGGGTCTAGCGCCCTCACTCATCCTGGGACGTAGATCACCCTACCTAGTCCGTGTGATAAAACGTGAAATGGCCGCCCCTTGGATACTGAATGTTTTGTTTTTCAGCCGAATTGGCTGCGGCGGCAGCTATCATCGGTCATTGGGACCCGACTACCAGCCCTGCCGTCTGGATTTCCGTGGGGTTGGTCCTTCCCATTGGGATCAACGCCTTCGGAGTCGGTAAGCACCTTCTCCATAAAATTTTCGTACTTCTTACAATCCACCAAAGGTGCATACGGAGAGTCAGAGTTCTGGTTCAGGTAAATACCGGCGTCAGCCTTCCATCCAGTTCCCCGTTCACAAACTTGTTTCTAGCTCAATCAAAGTCCTTACAATCATAGGAATGATTATTCTTGGGATCATTGTCGATTTAGGTGGAGGTCCAAACCACGATCGCATCGGGTTCCGATACTGGAAGAACCCAGGACCATTTGTGGACTACAATGGGATCACCGGGCCAAAAGGCCACTTCCTCGGAACTTGCAGTGTCATCGCTAAAGTTGCGTTCTCATTCATTGGCACCGAAGCAATAGCAGTTCGTAGTCTCATCACACCCCTTTTCTGCCCCGCTTGACTTATCATCAGATGACGGCTGCCGAAGCAAGGAATCCCCGCCGGAACATCCCAAAGGCAATCAAGAGGGTTTACTTCCGTATCTTGGTATTATACATCGGGAGCGTGTTCATTATTGGTCTACTCGTCCCTTCCAATGATCCGTCCCTCCAGTCTACCTCTTCCCACATCCCTACCTCGCCGTTCGTCACTGCTTTCGAAGAAGCCGGCATCAAGGTCGTGCCCTCTGTACGTTACGGGTCAGAGCGCCTAGCTTCATTTCAGTCGCTGACACTTTTTATAGATCATCAACGCTGCAATTATAACCTCTGCGTGGTCTTCTGGTTCAAGCGACATCTACCTCTCATCACGTACTTTATGTGTGCAGGCCATCTTTCAGTGAAGTGATCGGATTCATAACTAACACATTGTCCCTCAGACGGTCTTGCTAAGTCTGGCAGTGCTCCAAAGATCTTCAGTCGCACATCGCGCTATGGGTTGCCCTACGTTGCCGTCGGAGTCTGCTCTGCCTTTGCATCGCTCGCCTACTTGACGGCCAAGGACGGTTCCACCACGGTCTTTCGCTGGCTCTCCGGCTTCTGCGCCACCGCTGGTTTGGTCACCTGGTTCGGTATTGGAGTGACATATCTCAGGTTCTACAAGGGGATGAAAGCACAGGGTATCGACAGGGAAACGTTCCTCCCGTTCGCGCCCAGATTAGTACAGCCATTCGCGGGGTGGTGGTGTGTGTGTGGGACCGCGTTCGTCCTCTTCGTGCGTACTTCTCGTTCCTAATGACTGGCATTCACCTCATGCCATCTACCCTTGGTACTGCTATCATGAATCACTCCAGTTCAGTGCCTGGAATGTGTTCCTCGAGGGCAACTGGTCTCCTAGCGTGTTCGTGACCTACTACGTCCCGATCGTATTATTCCCCATCCTCTACGTGGCCGCCAAGCTTATCATGGGCGTGCACCCCGTCAAGGCAGACGATATGGACTTTGTCACCGACGTGGCTGAATTCAACGGGATAACGTGCGTACCACTTCATTGTCGTGAATGCCGTGTGCGCGTAACGGGACTGACACCCCTTGGGTAGATTCAACGATCCCCCACCCAGGAACAAGCTAGAGGCAATTTGGATGTGGCTAGTGAGTACCGCATCAAGTCTCCGTTTCTTGCACGTCCTCACCATGCCGTTTGCCTAGATGTGATCTGTACACCGGTCGATGCCATACGCTGCATCCCCCCGTCGGGAAACTCATCTAGGAGCGTTCATGTAACCCGCGTATTGTGCTTTATCTTACATCAGAAAACCAGCCTCTTCCTAGACATCGATGGACTCATGGTGGATCCGCATCATCTGACATCTGGAAACATTATTTGCCTGCCTGGATGTCGGTTTTAGATCAAGTTCTGGGGATGGGACGCCTTGATTCGGGTGATCGATGCTATACTTGTACATACCCGCTGAATTGTGAGCATGTGGGCTCAGGTTTCTACAATCGCTGTGCACCCTCGAGAACGGCATCGAGGAATAGAACACCTCTAAGGCTGTGACAGCCCTGGTGAGCGCTTGAACATCCAAATTTTTGACACGCAGTCACATTCGATTCGTTAGTCACAGGGGTCAGTGAAGTACAGTAAATGGATACAGCAAGGTACAATAACTTATAGCCCACGAGATCCACCACAGCAAGCTCGTAAAAAGGTTTCAAGGATCCGAGAAGTGGACGTGGCGGAAGAGCCCTGAAGACACTGCGACGTCGCGTTCCAATGCACGTTCCCCAAGGTTCATAGTAAAAAAGAAACGATCAGAACGCCAACAGGAATGCAGCTTGTTCGATGCTGTCGACACGAGCTCTACCTGGACAATGATCAAACTAGGATCCGAAGCAACCCTCAGGCTCCCTTACTCTTCCATGTGCTGGCGAGTCGGCGACCATTGGCAAATGGTCGTTTCAGTCGAGCGATGATCCAGAGGGCTTTAATCGCATCCGATAAAGACGGAGGAGACGGGAGCGAGCCTACGCAGCCACATGAACTAAACACTCATCCAATGTGAGAAATGATGCAATGATACGTGATCTGAGCATTTGCCCGACCGCTCGTGCAGTGTTGGAAGGGTCAGATGCTGACGCTGGGGAAGCGCCTGTCAAAAAACGGTTTTTTGTGTTCTCAGGAATCGTCTCTGTGGTTCCGAGAGGCTGTCCTATCGAGCAGTCAATCCAGGGGTGAGCGCTTCAAGAACGAGGGTCAGGGGCTCCAACCGAGGGATCCAGGAGACCTTGGATCCATACGGCAGGGTCCGCGGTGGACTTTCCGGTGGCAATGCTTCCACAATTTAATATTGGCCTATTACACCCATAGATCTGCGTGATATCGCTCACACGAGTGTACAGAAAAACGGTGTAACGATGCGTATACGAGTTCTTGCTATGGTTGCGAGGCGTTTGTGTGCTCGGGTGAAACCCGCAGGGTTTCCGACCCGAGGCTGGGCCCTAGCCTGAAGGGAGGGGGGGTGATGGGTTGGGCCCTCGCAGTCAGCTTGACCGGCGCACGGACAGGTGTTCGGGCAACGAGCATCGAGCAAAGGTAAGTGACGACGAAAAGAAAAGACGGATGCGGCAGACTACGCCGCTTACGGTGCCTCCACTTACGTAGGATACCACCAACTGGCTTGGACTGCCAAGTTGCTGCCAAGAGACATATCCCGCCATCAGCCCCCTTACCAGCACCGGACAGATTGAAGGCACTGACCGTACGTACCTCTGTCAACTATTTAGATTTCCTCGCTCTGACTGGTTGTCTCTTTCTTTCTTTCTTTTTTTTTTCACTATGGCCGACGTCAGATTACAAGCAGACAATGTTCACACCGCCCTGGTTCGCAAGTTGAAGAACCGCCATGTCGCCATGATCAGGTACATATCTCTCTGTTTACCGTTCCACCAGCCCGGCCGACCTTGCTTCCAGTATTGGTAGTGTCATCGGTACCGGCCTCTTCTTCGGAATAGCGCCCTCCCTCATGAATGGTGGTCCTCTCGGTCTTCTCTTGGGCTACGTGTTTATTGCAACGATATGTTTGGCTATGATGGTCTCTTCCTGTCTCCGTCAATTCGAGCATGCATCACCTTACCCCTCATCACAGCTCTCCCTCGGTGAAATGACAACTTTCCTACCGCTCCCTGGGGGTTTCATCAAACTCGCTGACCGATTTATTGACCCTGCCTTTGCTTTCGCAACTGGGTGGAATTATTGGTATCAGTGGACGGTGAGATTAGCCCCGTCAAATCTAGCGTGCTCACTCATCATGGGACGTAGCTGACTCTACCTGGTCCGTACGATTAGATATGAAAGGATCACCCCTTAGACGCTAAATGTCTTCCAGCCGAATTGGCAGCAGCAGCTGCTATCATCGGTTATTGGGACTCGACTACCAACCCTGCCGTCTGGATTACCATGTGTTTGGCCGTTGCCATTGGGATTAACGCCCTCGGTGTCGGTGAGCAATTGCTGTATAATTATTTTCTTCTCCTCACCATCTGCCGTAGGTGCCTACGGAGAGACAGAGTTCTGGTTCAGGTGAATCCAGTGTCAGGCTTTCTTCCGTGGCCCCACTCATAGATCTATGTTTAGCTCAATAAAAGTCGTTACCATAACTGGAATGATTATTCTTGGCATAATTGTCGATTCAGGTGGAGGTCCAACCCACGATCCCATTGGGTTCCGATACTGGAAGAACCCAGGACCATTTGTGGACTACCATGGGATTACTGGACCCAAAGGCCAGTTCCTCGGAGTCTGCACCGTCACCACCCAGGTTGCGTTCTCGTTCATTGGCACTGAAGCGGTAGCGGTTCGTGGTCTCATCACAACCCTTTCGTGCACCCCCTGACCTATCATCAGATGGCAGCTGCTGAAGCAAGGAATCCACGCCGGAACATCCCAAAAGCAATCAAGAGGGTTTACTTCCGCATCTTGGTATTCTACATCTTGAGCGTGTTCATTGTCGGTTTACTCGTCCCTTCCAATGATCCGTCCCTCAAGTCTACATCCTCCCACAACCCTACCTCGCCGTTCGTCACTGCTTTCAGGGAAGCCGGTTTCAGTATTCTGCCTTCGGTACGTCACGGACCAGAGCGCCCAGTTTCATTTCAGGCCCTGACACTTCTAATAGATTATCAACGCTGCCATTCTAACCTCTGCGTGGTCTGCTGGCTCAAGTGACCTCTATCTCGCATCACGTGGTTTATGTATGCAGACCATCCTTTCGGTGAAGTGATTGCATTCATAACTAACAGTTGATCCTCAGACGGTCTTGCTGGGTCCGGCAGTGCTCCAAAGATCTTTAGTCGCACAACGCGCTCTGGGCTGCCCCATTTTTCCGTTGGATTCTGCTCTTGCTTTGCATTCCTCTCCTATTTGACAGTCAGGAATGGTTCTAATGGAGTCTTTACCTGGCTCTCTGGCTTCTGCGCTACCGCTGGTGTGGTTACTTGGTTTGGCATCGGAGTGACATACCTTAGGTTCTACGCGGGTTTGAAAGCACAGGACATCGACAGGAAAAAGCTCCCGTTCGCGCCCAGAGTACAGCCATTCGCAGCATGGTGGTGTGTCTGTGGGACCGCGTTCATTCTTTTCGTGCGTGTCTCTCGTTCCCACTTGGAGTGACCATGGGGACTGACGTCGTCTACGCCTGGCATTGTTATTACGAATCACTCTAGTTCAGCGCCTGGGACGTGTTCCTCAAGGGTAACTGGTCTCCCCTCACGTTTGTGACTGACTACTTCCCGATTGTATTCTTCCCCGTCCTCTACGTGGCCGCCAAGCTCTCCATGGGCGTGCACCCCGTCAAGGCAGACGATATGGACTTTGTTACGGACGTGGCTGACTTTGATGCAATGACGTGCGTACCTGTTTTAAGGCCGTGAACACCACGTTCACGCACAAAACTGACCCCGTGGGTAGATTCGACGATCCCCCGCCCAGGAACAAGTTAGAGGCGGTCTGGATGTGGCTAGTACGTCCGGAATAAACTCCCCGTTTGGTGCACGTTCTCATTACTCCGCTTGCCTAGATGTGAACAGTATACCGCCCAACGTAGATAGATACCACGCACGCTCAATGCTGCGATAGCTGTAGGCTTTATAACTTTATGGTGAAAGTGGAGGATCAAAGTACACTTACTTGGTAGGGAGTCTGAGCTCGGACGAGGGAATGAATGCGTTCCAGTCCGAGTCCCAACTGGCTGGAGAATTGCGGTGCGCAGTGGAGTCTCCTCTTCGCATATGTATTACAAACAGGCTAGCCAGTCTCGCCAACTCGGGAATCCTGGCCTTATGTCCGGTCTAAGGCGACGGTCTTTCCGAGAATGCGCTCTGCGGCAAGACATTGCCACTTCCCTGTCAGTACATGTTACTAGGAACACACAGGACACTGAATACATACTTGTGAATCCGGATTCCCAGAACAAGGCAGACATTGTCGTAAAACTGTCATTGCGGTCTGAGAAATCGCCAGCCGAGCTGAAAAGATGTCACATCAACGAACGATCCCCAGCGATGCCAGCAACGTCGTCAAATCGCCGAGCCGTCGGTGGATGTACCAGTTATTGCGCCGTAGCTCCCAGCTAAAACTTTAATGGCAACTCAACAAGAGAGCGCAACCATCCGGACGTACTTTGTGCGGTAAAAAAGGCTTTGATTCGTTTTGGCAGAACCTCGTAGCGGTCCGGAATGTTTGGACCCCCCAGCGGAGGTCGATACTTACAATTTGGGCGTTCTGATCAGGACGACGTCACCCCCCACGCGCGTTCCATTGACAGTACGTCCGCCACTCGCGCTTCCGTCTTAAATCACCCATGTTCACTGCTCCAGTTGCGCTCGCGCTCATCCTCAATAGACTCGCATCCGATTCCTTGCGTTCGTCATCATTTTGTGAGGCATAGTCAATTCAGCTGGGGAGGCTTCCCGAGGCAATTCTATTATTCCGATACAGTGTACATACCTTGCAAGACAAGCCGAGAATCCGAAGAGCAGATACGATGATCCCCCGCCCAGGAACAAGCCGGAGGCATTTTGGATGTGGCTAGTGAGTACCGCATTAAGTCTCCGTTTCTTCCACGTCCCCACCATGCCGCTTGCCTGGATGTGATCTGTACACCGGTCGATACTCTGCATTCCCCCGTCGGAACACTCATCCAGGAGTGTTCGTGTAACAATCCGCGTATTGTGCTTTAGTTTGCATCGTTGGACCCACGGTGGATCAGCATGGTCTGGGATCAGGAAACGCTACTATCTGCTTGCCTGGATGTCGTATTCCATATCAGGTACTGGGGATGGGAGGCCTTGAACGGGTGATCGGCGCCATACCTACGCTGAATCGTGAGCGGGTGATCTCAGGTTTAGCGCCATGATTGGTGTGCGCCCTTGAGAACGCAACAAGGAACAGACCGTTGTATGTGATCTGCACCGTCAGGCTCACCCTCCGCTCGCAACCGAAGTGCATGTATGCACTTCCAATCCACCGGAACTCTGGGCCTGGGGTTTCCATGGACGATGCGTGCATCTGCCGCGCGCCGCAACCGGTGTGGGATCCAGGGGTTACGGACGTGCAGTAAATGGGTATAGTAAGGTACAACAAGTTATGTTCCACGAGACCCACCACAGCGAGCTCGTAAAAAAGGGTCCAAGGGTTCCAGAACTGGATGCGGCGAGAGGGTCCTGATGGGCAACGATAAGCTGCGATTTCATGTTCCGACGCCCGGGGGACGCGTGTTCTCGAATGTTTCATAACAAAGAAGAAGTTTAGTAACTGATAGTCAGTAGTCACAGCATGTTTGGCGTGCACGCGTCTTCCACGATACGGCTTGTTCCATACCCTCGACGTGAGCCCGTCAACCTGTATAGCGATCAGACACTCCGAAGTGACCGTCCTGCACTCTTCCACGCGGTGGCGAGTTGGCGTGAACAACAGCGCACCAAACGGTTGTTTTAGTCGCCCGGCCGATGACTCGGAACCGGGAGAGTTGCGTCCGCTTTCCGTCACCGATAAAGACGGAAGGAGACGGGAGCGAGTCCACCAAGGTGAGAAATGATGCGCGATATGAGCGCTTGCCTGACCGCCTGTGCAGGGCCGGGCGACGAACCGCGTGCCGGAAAATACTGGTTGATTGTGTTTTCAGGAATTTTCTAGCAGAGAGTCAATCCAGGGGTGAAAAGTGGTCAGGGACTCTCTACGAGAGAGATCATTGACAAGCAGCCCAATCTCCAGACCAGTGGCAGTGACTCAGCCTTTCCCCGCCAAGGAATGGCAATCATTATGTCTGACCTCAATGGCCTCCTGTAGACCGACTGCCAAGAGACATATCCCGTCCCCAACCATCTTGTCAGCACCGCTCAGATTGAAGGCACTGGCTGTACGTACCTTGCCAACTGTTATTTAGGCTTCCCCGCTCTCACATTGGTTGTCTTTTTCTTTACCCACCATGGCCTCCGACCAAGGCAGAATCGAACAGGGAGTCGCCTCCAATGGCGACGTCAGGCCACAAGCAGAGTCACCCAAAGTTCACACCGCCCTGGTTCGCCAGTTGAAGAACCGCCATGTCGCTATGATCAGGTATATATCCCTCCTTACCGCTCCACCACCCCGGTTGACCCTTGCTTCCAGTATTGGTAGTGTCATCGGTACCGGTCTCTTCTTCGGAATAGCACCTTCGCTCATGAATGGTGGTCCCCTCGGGCTTCTCTTGGGCTACGTATTTATTGCAACGATATGCTTCGCGATGATGGTACCTTCCTGTCTTCATCGATCCCAAGCACGCATCGCCTTACCCCTCATCACAGCTCTCTCTTGGCGAAATTACTGCTTTCTTACCCGTCCCTGGCGGCTACATTAAACTTGCTGAACGGTTTGTTGACCCTGCCTTTGCTTTTGCGATTGGTTGGAATAATTGGTATCAATGGACGGTGAGGTTGATTCGGCTTCAGATCTAGCGCCCTCACTCATCCTGGGATGTAGTTGACTCTACCTGGTCCGTGTCATTAAGTATGAAAAGGCCGCCCTCTGGATACTGAATGTCTTCCAGCCGAATTGGCAGCGGCAGCAGCTATCATCCGTTATTGGGACTCGACTACCAGCCCTGCCGTCTGGATTTCCGTGTGCTTGATCGTTGTCATTGGGATTAATGCCCTTGGGGTCGGTAAGCACCTTCTCTATAACTATTTCGTTCTTCTTGCAATCCGCCGTAGGTGCATACGGAGAGGCAGAGTTCTGGTTCAGGCGAGTCCCAGTGTCGGGCTTCCTTCCGTCATGGTGCCCCCACTCACATATCTATCTCTAGCTCAATAAAAGTCGTTACAATAACAGGAATGATCATCCTCGGCATAATTGTTGACCTTGGTGGAGGTCCACACCATGATCGCATCGGGTTCCGATACTGGAAGAACCCAGGACCGTTCGCAGACTACAATGGGATTACAGGGCCCAAAGGCCACTTCCTAGGGGCGTGCACCGTCACCACCCAAGTTGCGTTCTCGTTCATTGGCACTGAAGCAGTAGCGGTTCGTAATCTCATCACAACCCTTTTATGCACCATTCGACCCATCATCAGATGACAGCTGCTGAAGCAAGGAATCCCCGGCGGAACATCCCTAAGGCAATAAAGAGGGTTTACTTCCGCATCTTGGTATTCTACATCTTTAGCGTGTTCATTGTTGGTTTACTCGTCCCTTCCAATGATCCGTCCCTCAAGTCTAGCACCTCCCAAACCCCTACCTCGCCGTTCGTCACTGCTTTCCGAGAAGCCGGTATCAAGGTCGTGCCCTCTGTACGTTATGGATCAGAGCGCATAGCTTCATTTCAGGCCCTGACACCCCCTATAGACCATCAATGCTGCCATTATAACCTCTGCGTGGTCCGCTGGCTCAAGTGACCTCTACCTCGCATCACGTGGTCTATGTACGCAGTCTATCTTTTTGGTAAAGTGATCGCATTTATAACCAACATGTTGCCCCTCAGACGGTCTTGCTGTGTCTGGCAGTGCTCCAAAGATCTTCAGTCGCACAACGCGCTCTGGGTTACCCCATGTTGGCGTTGGATTCTGTTCTTGCTTTGCATTCCTCTCCTATTTGACAGTCAGGAATGGTTCAAATGCAGTCTTTACCTGGCTTTCCGGCTTCTGCGCTACCGCTGGTATGGTCACCTGGTTTGGCATCGGAGTGACATATCTTAGGTTCTACGAGGGGTTGAAAGCACAGGGCATTGACAGGCAACAAATGTTCCCGTTCGCGCCAAGAGTACAGCCATTCGCGGGATGGTGGTGTGTCTGCGGGACTGCGTTCATCCTCCTCGTGCGTGTCTCTCGTTCTCGCTTGGAGCGACCGGAGGGACTGACATCGGCTTCGCCTGGCATTGCTATTATGCATCACTCCAGTTCAGCGCTTGGAACGTGTTCCTCAACGGTAACTGGTCTTCCCTCACGTTTGTGACCGACTATTTCCCGATTGCATTCTTCCCTATCCTCTACCTTGCGGCCAAGTACTTCATGGGCGCGCACACTGTCAAGGCACACGAGATGGACTTTGTTACCAACGTGGCCGATTTCGATGCGATGACGTGCGTACCGCTTCATTGCCGTGAACACCATACCATGTTCAGGCTCGAAACTGACCACGAGAACAGATACGATGATCCCCCACCCAGGAATAGACTGGAGGCGTTTTGGATGTGGCTAGTACGTACCACATCAAGTCTCCGTCTCGTGCACGTCCTCACCATGCTAGATGTGAACCGTATACCGCCCGACGTAGATACCACGCACGCTCAATGCTGGGATAGCTGTAGGCTTTGTAATTTTATGGTGAAAATGGAGGATCAGAGTGGACCTGATCGTACTTGTCAGGGGGCTCGGGCAAGGGTTTGAACGCAGTCCGAGTTCCGATTGGCAAGAAAATTGCAGTGCGCAGTAGAGTCTCCTGGTCGCACATGGATTACCTGTAGGCAGCCATAATCTCATCCTGGCCGTCTTCTGTCCTGTCCAAGGCGGGTGGGAAGTCAACTGTTTCCTTCGAAAGCATCGCAAATTCAGGGTGACCATCCAAACGGGTAACAGGACATGTATGGCCAAATGCTCAGAAGGCGGTCTTTCCGAGAATGCGCTGTCGGTGCATGTTACTAGGAACACACAGGACACTGAATACATACTTGTGAATCCACGCATGTATCTTCAAATTCCGTCCTAGATTGATGTAATCTTCCCTGCCCATTTGTCAATGACAACTCTAGCCACTAGTATCAGATAATCGCAAGATGATCGTATGTGGGCAAACCCTCTGGAAAAAATCCTTGTGTATGGCTCGAGGAGTGTCATTGCCTCGAGGAAAGTGCCCCACCCGCGAGCAGTCTGGATCCTTGAATGCTCGATTATATCGATTGTACTCGGCGCTTGTGTACCCAAGATTAGGATCTGATCTTGCGTTATCTTTCCCCATCCTACTTCTAGGTGTTGGCATCTGAACGTGGCAGTGTGGCAGCTCCAGCTCCGGACCTGGTCCGCGGTGATGTGGGCATAATGGAAGATAGCGACCATAGACAAGTCAGCAATGAACGAGGCTGCGATTGAAGGGAAAGGCCGATAAAAGGAGATTTATTTAGGATTCCACATACAGAGTCGTGGTTTCAGTTTACTTGGAGAACGGGCGGAGACCTGTGTCTGACCATAGCGTTAATCGTGAAAAGGGCGCTTATATATACTACACTTGGATTCCCAGAACAGAGCAGACATTGTGGTAAAACTGTCACTGCGGTCTGGGCAATCGCCACCAGAGCTGAAGAGATGTCACATCATCCCAGCGATATTTCCACTGACCTCGTCAAATCGCCGAACCGTCGGTGGATATAACTCTGGACGCACTAAGACCCGGACCTACCAGTTATTGCGCCGTACTAGCTCCCAGCCAAAACTCCAATGGCAACTCAACAAGAGAGAGCGCAACCGTGCAGACGTACTTTGTGCGGTTAAACAGGCTTTAATTCGTTTTGGCAGAACCTTGTAGCGGTCCGGAAAGTTTTGACCTACCACCGGCGGTCGAATCCTCCAACTGAAGCTCTCCCAATTTGGTATGTGCTGTGTGCTGTGGTTCATTGCAACTGACTCCCCCGCGCGCGGTGTCGTTGAAAAAGAAAATCCCGAATAAATAGTTCCATGACATTGACAATCCATTAGAGTGTGTTGAGATTAAGATGACGGGCTTGGGGCCCGGGTACTTGTGTGACAAGACAATCGCCTCTTGCTAGTGAGAGCCTCCCCAGGTTTAAACTCCGAAGCGCCTCTAATTTTGGAGGTGTTGTACGTATGCAACCAAGTTGAACGTTCTGACTGACGTTCGGGTTTTCCAATGCTTTACGACGTCACCCTTCTTGTGCGTTCCATTGAGAGTACTTACTCGTCCGCCACTCGCGCTTCCGTCGTAAAACACGCGTGTTCACTGCCCCAGTTGCGCTCACCTTCAATAGACTCGCATCCGACTCCTTGCGTCGTCATCATTTTATGAGGCTCAGTCAGCTCAGTTGAGGAGGCCTCCCAAGGCAATTATATTATTCCGAGATAGTGTACATACCTTGCAAGACAAGCCGAGCACCTCCATCATTCCAGCCATATTTCACAGCACCCTTCCACCTTTCGTGATACATACGATGATCCGTTGGTAAGCAGTAATATTTGGTTCACGTTGCTTTGTGGTGTGGACTGACACATTTCTTCTCAGTTGATTTATAGTATCAATTATAGAATCCCTGCGAGTCTTTACAGCTGCATAACCTCGCGCTGACAACAAACTTTTTGCAGGTGCGTGGCGTGAGTTTGTTCATGCAGTATCATAACACATACGGGCTTATACTTTTAGGCGTTGTTTTGGTGCGTTCTGTGGGCTATGCATGGCGCGGTCCAGGAACCTCTCACTGCGTGTGCCGATCTCAGTCTCGGCCGCCCTCGCCTGACGGGTGAAGGAAAATACGGCTGAGACTCGGTGGACAACCGTACGTACATCTTGCAACTACTATTTAGGTTTCCTCGCGCTCGCACCAGCTGTCTTTTTCTTCGTCCATCATGACTTCCGACCAAGGCATCAACGAGCGGATATTCGAAGCGGAATCTTCCGAGGTTCACACCGCGCTTCGTCGTAAGTTGGAGAGTCGTCATGTTACTATGATCAGGTGC